>CM049801.1:6820623-6970623 GCA_027422405.1 Ptychobarbus kaznakovi | reverse complement strand
TTGAACTATATGGTACATGTGTCCTTCAACAGGTTATTAACAGAACACTCTCTCATCTCGCAAAATACCTTGTTTTGGGGTGAATAAATATTTTTAATTTATAATTTTTTATTATCATTTAATTTTTATTTTACATGTGTAGTATTTTAAAATGTAGCTTACTACATGAAAACGAAGTGTACTTCAAATGTTTTTAAGTATATTTGGTTAAACTGCACTTTAATGTGTCATTGCTACAATGTAATTACATGTACTATACATATAATAAGTATATTATGCATATTTAAATTTAATTACTGAGTAATATTAATTAAAGACACTGTAAAACAAACTTTTACTGTATATTTCAAATAAATAATACAAATGAAAACAGTACACATTCATGACTATGTGTTTTACACACTTAAGTGCACTTTGTAGTAACGTCAAATTAAAAGCTTTACTTTAAAGAACATTGATTATAAAGTACATGGTTGTAATTTTAAAAGAAGTGTGTCATTTAATATCATATATAAAGTAATATTTTAAATATACTAAACTGCAACATCATTATAAATGTGTAATTACAAATATATAAAATGTCAAATCTTACTATTAACTAGTTGCCTATTAGCATGCCTATTAATAACACATTGGCTGTTTATTAGTGCTATATGTAAAGCACATATTCTGCATGACCATATTCTACACCTGTAATCCTACTCAATACCTAAACTTAAAAACGACCTTAATAGCTATTAATAAGAAGCAAATTAGGAGTTTATTGAGGCAAAAGTCATAGCTGTTTGTTAATAGTCAAGTCAAGTAACCTTTATTTATATAGCGCTTTTAACAATACAAATTGTGTCAAAGCAACTGCACAATTTCAAAATAGGAAAATAGTCTGTCAATAATGTAAAATGACAAGATTAAATATTACATTTTCAGTTAAAGGAATTTGTTATTGATTATTGATGGCATCCAGCTCAGTTCAGTTTAAATAGTATCTGTACAATCAAGTCGATGATATCGCTGGAAATGAAGTGAAGACACCTCTGTTTTTTGTCAGAATTTAGTAGTAAGAAATTACTCGTCATCCAGTTTTTTATATCAACTATGCATTCCATAAGTTTCTCAATTTGGTGTGTTTCACCGGGCCGCGAAGAAATATAGAGCTGAGTATCATCAGCATAAAAGCTAACACTGTGATCCCTGATGATATTTCCCAAGGGTAACATGTAAAGCGTGAAAAGTAATGACCCTAGTACTGAGCCTTGAGGTACTCCATACTGCACTTGTGATCGATATGATACCTCTTCATTCACTGCTACGAATTGATGGCGGTCAGATAAGTAAGATTTGAACCATGCTAATGCACTTCTATTAATGCCAACAAATATTAAATATTCTAGTCTATTCAAAACAATGTTGTGGTCGATAGTGTCGACCGCAGTACTAAGATCCAGTAGCCCTAATAGAGAGATACAACCACGATCAGATGATAAGAGCAGGTCATGTGTCACTCTAATGAGAGCAGTCTCAGTACTATGCGATGGTCTAAATCCTGACTGGAAATCTTCACAGATATAATTTTTCTCTAAGAGAGAATATAATTGTGAGTATACTACCTTTTCTAGTATCTTTGACAGAAAAGGGAGATTTGAGATCGGTCTGTAATTAACTAGATCTTTGGGGTCAAGTTGTGTTTTTTTAATGAGAGGCCTAAAGGAAAAATGAAAATTCTTTTAAAATTTACTCATCCCCAATTAGTTCCAAACCTGCATGCATTTCTTTGTTCTGCCGAACACAAAGGAAGATATTTTGAAGAAAGTTTGTAACCAGGCTGTTTTGGGGAACCATTGACTTTCATAGTAGGAGAAAAAAAAACATTATGGAAGTCAATGGTGCCCCAGAACTACTCTGTTTCCCACATTCTTCAGAATATCTTCCTTTGTGTTCGGCAGAACAAAGACATTCATACAGGTTTGGAAATACTTGAGGGTGAGTAAATGATGACAGAATTTTCATTTTTGGGTGAACTATCCCTTTAATAACAGCCAATTGAAAGGTTTTGGGGACATATCCTAATGATAATGATGAATTAATAATAGCCAAAAGAGGATCTATGACTTCTGGAAGCACCTCTTTTAGTAGTTTAAATGGAATAGGGTCTAACATACATGTTGTTGGTTTAGCTGATTTTACAATTTATACAATTCTTCCTCTCCTATAGTAGAGAATGAGTGGAATTGTTCCTCAGGGGATCTATAGTGCACAATTTGATGTGGTACTGTAGCTGACGGCTGCATGGTTACAATTTGATCTCTAATAGTATCGATTTTGGAAGTAAAATTATTCATAAAGTCATTACTGCTGTGCTGTTGGGAAATGTCAACACCTGTTTTACATTTTGCCACTGTATTGAATAAATACCTGGGATATGTTTGTTTTCTTCTAAAAGAGATGAAAAGTAATCAGATCTAGCAGTTTTTAATGCTTAGTAATGTAATAGTGAGAATTGGACTTTAAAATAAAGCGCTATAGTATTTTTTTTTTCACGAAGGTTCGACATGCTGTTGTGATGTAATATGAAAATATGTCTTGAAAGACACTTCTGAGGGTGAATGAGGTCCATATTGAGTAATGTATTGAAAGTTTATTGGTGGTAGCAACTGTTTAAACTGTTTAACTACCTGAAACCGAAAGATATGTGTTTACCACCCGACATAGATAACATCTTCCACTGCTGTCTTATTTACTTTAACTCATAAAACTTTCAAAACATATCAGAAGTTTCTTATTGCCAACATATAAAAAGGTGTGTGTGCTGACTATTAGTAATACTTTCAACATCAGCGAGCCAATAAAACACTCAGGTTAGCTGATAAAGCAGTGAGAAGACTTGCACTGCTTTGTGTCAACATCGAACATTTACGAGCGGAGATATTTTTTCTCTTGTTCTCTTCATTTCCACCTTCATGCGACATATCGTCTGGTGTCCACGGGACGTCTGAATGTGGATCTAACAGGGCCTCTTTTATAGACGCTTCTAGAACCTCAAGGTCAAAGTTTAAAAGTCACGGGTCAGCTTTAAAGGACCCGGCATGAGCTTCTAATTGGACTTTAATCAAGCGTATTATATTAATGAAGTGTTCACATGGACCCCGTTTGGCTAATCATCTTCTCTTGTTAGCCTTTTGGAGAACTAGCGGAAGAGTGCTTTTAGCGCCACTGAGAATGCCAAATCGAAACGAAGAACAGATGCCGCTGTTGTAGGGTGTTGTATTAGTGGTCGAGCTTAATTCATGAAATTTATTTGGAATGAGGGAGGAGCTTTGTGACTTTTGACCGGTGATTTAGCATGGCTGGCTAAGCTGACTAGCATCAAAGAGAGCACCAGGGTGAAACTCAGGTTGACTGGATGAATGCTGCACCTGGCTGTGATGGGATAATTGACCTGTAGATTTATGATAACCATAATGGTGTATAACAGACATTCAGGAGCAAGAAAAAAATGTATAATAAAAAAACACTTTGATGCTTTGCCAGAAGGAACATTCACACATACCCTGATTTGCAGCAACAAACAGGCCGGAAGTCATTTGTTGTTTTATATTACTGATAAGATGTGGAGGTGTCCAGGGATTTGACAAAGTTGAGAATTTTTTTTTCTTGTGAAATGAAAAACAATTATGTTGTGAGCCCTATTTTCTTGTGTTGCAGTTGAAACATTCTTCAAAATATGTTCTTTTATGTTCCATAGAAGAAAGAAAGTCAGAAAATGATGACAGATTTTTTTATTTTTTGAGCAAAATATAATTTTGAATTAGCAGTGTGCAATTTTACTTTTACTTTTTTTTCTGCCAACATGCAGGAATATCTTCCAGAAATGATTGCCATTTTGAGTGATTGCAATGATGTATTATAAACTCTTTCGTTCAGAATGTCAATTTTTAGTAGCAAGAAAATGTCGGTTTTAATGTAAAGTGCATTGTAAATGTTTTTAGAACATTTAAACAAATTTAAATGTTTATATAACTTTTTTGTGCTTTAAAGGAATTCACTTATTTTAATATACTGACAAACAAACTAAACCACATGTAAAGTATTTATAAAGTTAACTGTAATATGTTATTTTACATTACTTTTACATATCACATATACTAAGTTAACATATTTTGAATTTACTAATTGCAAATTCATTATATGTGTAATTACAACTATTTAAATACATTCCATACTAGTTTCAATAGAATAGAATTAAAGCACATTTTAGTTTATCATAATGATTAGCAGTACATTCAGTATTGACTTTGACTTACACTTTAACCATATTTCACATACAAATGAAGTATTAATGAAATTACTCCTAAAGATTTTCTACTTAAGCTGTCAAAAAACACACTAAAGTTTATCTAATTGCATTTAAGTGTCTGAAAGCATTATATTCAGTTCACACTTAAGCAATTTTTAAGTATATTATTTACATAATAAGCACACTGTTAATTTTTTTTTGAGAAAACTCACAAATTTCATGCAACCAGTTTCAGCAGATTTTTGAGCTCTCCCAACTTATTATTTTGGAGATTTTTGATTTCTCTCAACTTTTTCTTTTATAAAGTTCATTCAAAAAAAAAAAGAAAAAAATAATACAGTTGAGCAAACTTAAAAAGTTTACGGAAACCAGCTTCAGTAGATTTTTTAGTTTTCTTAACTTGTTGTTTTAAGTTTATACAAGAAAAAGTTGAGAGAACTCAAAAATCTGCTGAAGCTTGTTGCCTTAAATGTTTTAATTTGCTCAACTGTCTCTTTTATGTATGCTAAAGTGTACTGCTTCTTTCACAATTAAACTGACATTTCACTTTATTTGCAATATATTTTCTTATTTTTGGTCAGATTTTCTAAAGTTATATTCAATTGTGCAGCCCATCAATATCAAGCAATACAGCCACTGTATAAAGTGACAAAACTGTATAAAGTGATACAACCACTGTATTTGTGAGGTGACTTCAGTGGCCTCTGCTGTTATCTATTAAGTATTCATACCATAAACTTATATAAAACATTTCCAGAAATAATTATCATCGTCTGGAATTATTTTGCATTGCTTGTGCTGGTATGCATGTGTCATATGGGAGTGGAAGGATAATGCATGGGATCATAAGAGATTAACTGAATGGCTAGAAAGACAATATTTTTCCTATAGCCATTTCTGTACAAGAGAAATGGCTTTGTAGACGGACACAGAGATCGTGCTTGTCCTGTCAAGACCTGGCTGAGTTTCAACAGAGATCAGACATTGACCTTTCTCTGCTCTCTCTCTCTCTCTCTCTCTCTCTCTCTCTCTCTCTCATCACACACACACACACACACACACACACACACACACACACACACACACACACACACACACACACACACACACACACACACACACACACACACACACACACACACACACACACACACACACACACACACACACACACACACACACACACACACACACACACACACACACTAATCTACCTCTCTAAAGTGGATTACCCAATATTCAGTATCATTAATCCTTCATAGATTCAAATGTCATTTTCTCTCACAAGCAGTTTCCTGTTCAATTAAATAATTTGCCTTGAGTTCAAGAGGTACGAAAATGTCGCCTTTTCTTTGGATTCTTAGTAATTTTGTCTTTACTGCAACTGACAAGAAAGACAAGGAAAAAAGATAGATAGTTTTGTTAAGCGTGTACGACTGAAAAGAACTGATCCCCAAATTGGTCCCCCAACTAAAGTGTGACCAGGTGACACAGGACCATAATACCAGTCATAAGGGTAATTTTATTTTTACTTGAGATTTTTACATCTGAAAGCTGAATAAATAAGCTTTCCATTTATGTATGGTTTGTTTGTTGGGATAGGACAGTATTTGGCCGAGATACAGCTATTCGAATATCTGATATCTGAGAGTGCAAAAATAATCAAAATATTGAGAAAATCACCTTTAAAGTTGTCCAAATGAAGTAGGGTATTAGTTTATCCTAGATGTTTAGGCATCCCAAAATCATATGTTAACCCCTGAGCATTGCTCACATGGGGTGAAGTGAAGTAAAATGATGGATGAGTTTTAAAACACATCCAAGGAGGAGACAGATAAAGCAGGCCGCCCAACAGAAACATGACTGGGGTCAGAGGACAAATGTCAAAGGGCGGCAAAGAAACAAGCTGTCAATACAGAGGCTTGCTGCATGCTTTGGTAAATATTATTTTATGCAAAACATCTGGAAAGCACATCATGGATTAATAATGATACAGCAAACATCAACCATTGAGTTTCCATGCCTTGCTTTTCACATTAGTCACAATCTATCATCTTACCACCAAAGCAGTTATTTACTCAAGCCTGTACAGGATAACTGCTCCTCTGTTACTGAGAGTGGTTGTAAACATCGAGTGAGGACAGAATACTGTATGGATTGGTACCTGAAGCAAAGTCAAGTCCTTTTAATAGCAGAGCCTTACAGCAGCAGAGCCACAGGCCCTAACAGCAGATTGTACAAAGATTGCAGCATTTACTAACTCTTAAACCAAGAAATTAAAGTGTCAATCAAAAACATTGACTAAAAGAAGCCCGTAAGGTTTAGTTCATTCATTGGCTAATGTAACAAAACGTTTAGGGGCAAGTTTGAAAGAAGACTTTCAAGTATGATGATCATTGAATGTTATGCTATAATGAATAAAGCTGTGTTATAATAATTTAATAATTGCACTATTAACATGTCAATCTACATTATTATTAGAAAACATGTGCATGCAAACAGTGATTTCACAGTAGTATATATTTTAAGATAATTAATACTTTTATTTAGCAAGGATGTATTAAATTAATCAAAAGTGACTGTAAAGACTTTTACATTGTTATAAAATTGTCTATTTTTATTTTGAAATTTCTACTTAGCAAATAATTTTACAAAACTGGTTTTGGCAAACATAAAAAAAAGCTTATTTTATTTTTGTCCTGTCTGTGAAAGCCTGCACTGAGACCATGTTATAAATCAAAAGAAAAGCACAGTGACTCAGCTTGCAGTTTTTGTGCTATTTTGTGACGTGAGATTGCCTAATTCTATGTGAGTAATTCTGTGCAAGTTAAACATTGCATAATGGTAGACGAGTGCAGACATGCATGCATGCGTACCAGTTCTGTACAGACTAAATCATGTATAGTCAATTCACAACTGACGGAGCGGAAAAGCAAGGCCCACAGCTGACAGGACGTAGTGTTTCCTCATCCTGAGCCCCCAAATAAGAAAGAATGCGTGGCCATCCGCACTGTAGAGGCCCCCCACACTTGTGTCTGACCCTGCAATCCACCCTATTCCCAAGGCGTTTGTCTTTATAAACCGCAGTTGTCCCATAACATACTTGACGGGTCACCAACGTGAGCCTGTGTATTTTGTTATCCGGTTTAAAATTGTGGGCAGTATGTCAATTCAAGATGGAGTCTGTGTAAAAAACAGTGTTGTGGAAGCTACTTGGAAACTAGCTTAAAGAGACAGTTTAGAAAAAAATAAAATAAAGGTTGTTTCTTTACTATCATGAGGAAACATATTTTGAAAAATGTATTTTGTGAAAATCAGTAGTCTAATTTTTGTTGTTGTTGTAAGTGACAACTTAAAAGAGGCATTTCCTGCCGCAAAAAAAAAAAAAAAAAATAATAATATATATATATATATGTATGTATGTGTTAACTAGTTATTCTGATGAAAAAAAATTAAATCAGAATTGTGAGAAACAAAACGATTTGTAAGATATGAAGTCACAGTTACAATAAAATAAAAGTCACATTGTGATGCAAGAATTCACAGTTATTTTTTTATTCCATAGTGGGAATAAAAAGAAGAAAAAACTCTGTGATGTAAACAAGCAATTCTGAAGAGAAAAGTCAGAACTGCGAGAAGTCTGAATTGTGAGCAACAAAAAACGGTAACACTTTAGAATAGGGAACACTTATTCACTAAAACTACGACCCCCCCCCCCAATAAACTCCAAATTTGCTGCTTATTAATAGTTATTAGTTGTTAGGTTTAGGTATTGGGTTAGGATTAGGGATGCAAATAAGGTCATGTAGAATAAGGCATTAATATGTACTTAATTACTACTAATTAATGGCTAATATTCTAGTAGTATCCATGCTAATAAGCAACAAGTTAAGAAACTCTAAAATAAAGAGTTTAAAAATAGTCACACATATTTCTTTCTTTCTTTCTGTGGCAGAAACAGGCTTCCACAATGTGGACCCCACTGACTTTCATTGTACAGTCAAAAACAGTTACAAACAAGAAGAAAGTCATATTAGCTTGAAATTACATTTTGGTGAGTAAATGATGGCATAATAGTATTTTTGTACAACTTAAAAGTTAATTCAATGTACATATGCATATGTAACTGACACAGACATGGAAACTAAAACAAATCCATTACACAGTTCATAATAGCTGGAGCCTGACTGTCTCATTGTCTGGCAATAGGGGTACTGGGCCTGTTCTAGGGACCCGGGTGTATTGTACAGGAGATGGACGCTTGCATGGATCATTGCATGACCCCAAGACTCCATTCAAAAGCAATTTTCTCAACCATCACATTCCTGCAGAGCCACCATGGCTGTCATTGCATATTCTAAACAACAGCCTTTTAAGTCAGAGCAATTGAGAGTGGGGTTAGAGAAACACAGAGGACAGTTTGAGTTTCCCCTCACAGTTCCGGCCTGACCCACACAAAAGAGCCAGGAGAGAGAACGAAGAGGAGAAAACCTCCACGTGGGGTGAAAGACAGTCTAAATATAGCTGCAGCAGTCAGTCCTAATTTTCCGATTTGCCTGTGCACGCACATGTAAACGCACACTCACACGTAAGACTGCAGAAAGTCAGTTGGTTTTACTTATTAAACTCAATGAAGTGAGATTACATTACCAGCGCTGGTGGGAACAGGCGGGCTTTCATTAAACTTTGGCACATGAAGAGCAAAATAGAGAAATTCAAACAAGAGGGACAAATAAAAGTGAAGCGTAAGTTTTCAATTTGCAGTATAAGAAATGCAAGAATGCGAAATACATGAACACAATACAAATAATCAATAAATAACACTTAAACAGGCCGAAAAATGCTGCTAAACGCAGCATGAGGTTGTGATTGGACTGCTGGAATCATTTTGACATGACATATTTCAGTGGAATAAAATGAAGGAAGATAAAAATATACGCTGCACTCGGCAAGGCCTGTCAAACCTGTGCAACTTCTTATTGCAAAAACATGTTCTTTGAAAAGCCGTAGGGTGATATCCAGCCTGAAAACATGTATTTTCTTGCTTGTGTTTCATTTTTTTTCTATCGAACTGAAGTTCACAGGTTCAACAAACAATCTCTGAACTTGAGGATGGTTAGGAATGATGGAACTAAGAGAAATCTAATTCTTCAATGGTTAGTTGCAGCACATTATCTTCAACAAAGAACCTAATGTGAATTTTGATTAGTTGATTATTTGACTGGATTTTAAAGAATAATCTTGATTTTGATTGGAATTGAAAGAAATGTGGCTTAATTCAGTCAAAAAAGAAAACACAAAGTGCAAATAGCCCACCTTGTTACCCCACAAATGTATGTTTGGCGTAGACAACATTATAAAAGATGCATGTTGTATAAAGCGCATACATACAGTGGCCGAGGAAATCGTACAGTGGCACTGCAAATGCTCACAACACAAACAAATAAAGAAATGGGCAATAAAATCTTTATTTGGTTGTGTTGTGAGCATTTGCAGCACGAGTGTTGTCAAATTAATGAAGTTATTGTCTTAATTTGCAGATAGTTTTTCTATTTGCAGCGCCTTGAGCTATATCGGCCACTGTACGTATGCGCTTTATACAACATGCATCTTTTGTAATGTTATCTACGCCAAACAGACATTTTGTGGGGTATCAAGGTGGGCTATTTGCACTTTGTGTTTTCTTTTTTGACTGAATTAAGACACATTTCTTTCAATTCCAATCATAATACATTTCTTTATTTGTTTATGTTGTGAGCATTTGCAGCACCTTCTGTCAAGTTGATGAAGATGTTTTCTTGACTGGCTGGTGATTTTTCTATTTGCATGTGTTTTCTGAAGTTGCAGCGCATTGAGCTCTCTCGTCCACCATATATACGGCATATTTTGTTGCGATCGACAGTTAGAATCCACCTTTAGTCAAACTCTTTGTTCGCTCTTTTTCCATCATATATAAGATTGGAAAGACATTTATTTTCAATAAAATTAAGTAAATATTAAAAAAATGTAAATAAAGTGCCTCACATGTATTTAATAATAAAGTGTTAATCAGGCAGGCTTAGGGGTAGGTTTAGGGACGCTTTATTGTTGCAATATAAGGAGGCATCCGTTTAGTAATGTTAAGAAAGTTAAGTTTGTGTGAACTTTAAATGGCATCTCATGTTTTTTTTTTGTTATATCTTCATTTATGTATTGAAGATGGACAAAAGTCTAATGAGTTTGGAAAGACACGAGGGTGAGTAAATGAAAGCAGAATTTTCATGTTTGGGTGAATAATCGCTATCAAGCTAAAATGCAGTTCAATCATAGCTCTTAAAATGGCCCTTTAAATAGAACTTTTAACTAATAATAAAAATTCCTTCAATTCCTTCCCTTTTTTAATAAATTGCTCTGCCTCTTAAGCCCGAAACACACTGCACAATATTTGGCTCTCCCAGATTAAATATTGGCACTGTGCGGTTCAAAGACGTCTGTTGACAGTGTCATGATCATGCTCAGTGTGTGTGCTGCTACGACCCACGTTACTGACCAGCCAATAAAAATCCAACATGAAATCAACACAACATGGTGCTAAAACATAAAACTGCTAACCTCAAGGTCTTATCCCTTCCTCTTTTGCCTCTTCTAATTTTTCAGCACACATACAACCTATAACTGCAAAGTGTGATTCATCATGCTCTTTTTGTTTGCCACTGGGACATGCTGATGACGTTTTATTGTTCAATAGTAACTTGCGTCGCAGCATACAAGTCAATAGGTCATCATCGTACAGTCTACATGTCTACATTAGATCCATGTCGCACAGTGTAATTTGCAAAGATTTAATAGGATTGTTCAAAGTGTGCAGTGTGTAGAAGGCTTTGCTGTAAATGACTGACATCATAAATTGTTCTTACTTTTTCAGTTCTTCCCCTCCAGGCTGGGCTCAATTTTGTCTCCAGTTTTATATTTCTGTCATCATTCTCATTGAATATCCTGTTTCACTCAGAAGTACATCAGATAACAGAAATAAAATGGGTTTTGAACTGTGTTTTGTTTACTTTATGGCACCAGTGCATAGACGTATTTCTAAAGAGCTGGAAAAAAAGGTCTTTGTGGTTCTCCAAAAGCAGGACAATCAGTCCTCTTTGGACACATTTTTAAGAATAAACATGAGATTTTTAAATGTAATCATAATGTAATATATAAATGGATGATTGCGTGTAAGGGACAGGCCAAATGTCTCGTATCCGAGAGATGACCTAGCCTTTTCCATTCGTCCCCCTTCAACTCTTTCTCCATCTCTCTATCATCACCCCTCCACCTCACCCTCCACTTTTCACAGTTTTAACAATCAGCACATGGCCTGCAGTGTAATTGGGGCTGAACCTGGTGCTGATTGTGATGGATGAAGAGGATCAACAAGACCAAGATGGCTTCTTTCATCTCTTCTATTTCTTTCTCTCGGTTCTTTCACTTTCCTGAGTACGTTCCCATAGCATGGTCCTAATGCATGTGCCGGAGATGTGTGCTGTCGCAGCTTTTTCCTTCATAGAGTGCTTGGTTAACTGATACAACATGAACTGAGCAGCAGCACTACTTTTGTTTATACAAGTTGATGACAAGAATTTCTGGACACCATAACAATGAATTGCTCACGGACAAACCAAGTTTCAACATATTACAACACATTAAACCCCCACACACAATATCAGACATTGAGTAAAGCGGATAAATATAGTGTATGGATATAATATGTGTCTCTTAACATTTTCAATATTCATCAAAGAATCCTGAATAAAAATAATTATTTCCTTAAAAAAAAAAGAAAGAAGCAAACAGCACAACTGTTTTCAACATTGAAGACTAGAGTAATGATGCTGAAAATGCAGCTTTACCATCACATGAATAAATTACATTTTAAAATATAATACAAAGGAAAACATTTATTTTAAACTTGAATAATATTTCACAACCATTACTGTTTTACTGTATTTTTTATAAAATAAATGCAGTCTTGGTGAGAACAAGCGACATCTTTTAAAAACACTAAACAATTTGACTGAGCCCAGACCATTGAACAGTAGGTTAAAGATAATATTTACTCAAAAATAAAAAAAAAATCATAAAGTACTCATACTTAACTTGTATAATATATGACAAAAAGTAAAATAAAGCTGCATAAAAGCATAATGATAGTGTTCCATATTAACCTAGTACTATATACAGTGCAAGTCATATGATAATTTGTCATTAATCACTGGTAACTTAACTAAACAGAATAATATAATTTATTGAAATACTGTATCTGACTTACAGAGTTTCTGATCTAGGCCTGCATGCAGGTTCAGTGCACTCTACTGCTGTGATACAATGATTAATCAGGACAATTCAAACCAGGCCATGACCACATGTGTTTAAACACACACACATTTTTCTCTCAGTGAGATAAGCAAATGTTCTTCTGACCACAAAATTACTGAAGTGCTCCACTAGCCTGTGCGATCTGCTGCCTGACCGCCTGCAACTAACCACACTAAACACAAACTGCACCCGCAAATCACAGCCACCCTATACCTCGAGCATATCTTTTCTGTGAAGACTCATTCCTCCTTTCTACTGTTCTGTAGCAGAGTTCTGCTGTTTTAAACCTGTCGTAGTTTTACACAACAGTATTGGATGATCTGATTATCTTGACTCTCCTGGTTGGACTCTGGTGTGCGCACACCAAAAGCAAAGCAAACATTTGCATCGCGTTACTCGCTCTAGATTACTCGGATGTGTTTTGCGTTACTTGCGCTAATAAAAACATAAAAACAATAAAAAACTTTTTCTGACACCGGACGTGTAAACAAGTTCTTCTCTGATTGGCCTCCGCAACAACACGTCATGTCAATTTATGCTCAAATTTAAAATGTTCAACTTGCGCAGAAGATGCGATAGAGGCGAATTTTGCACATTCGTGACAAACACGTCTAGCGTCCGGAATTTGTGTCTATTTGCGCAAATAATTTGATTTGCTTTTGGTGTGCACACATAGGCCTTCCGGAGACAGCTTATTAACGGTTCCTTTAAGTTCAGGTGTCTTGCTGTGCCTCGGCCCTTAGATACTGGAAATCTCTTCCCCAGCATTTCAGTGAAATCTCTACCCATTTCAAAACACAACTGAAAATTAATCTGTTTGCTTCACGGTTATTGAAATGTTTATGCAGTTCGACTCTTTCTTGTGACTGCAATCAACAATGCCATTTTTCCTCTTATGTCATTGTTTGTCATGTAGTTTGTCTTTTTTGCATTTCTTCATTTTGTTTCCTATCAGGCACTGTGAAAGACACTATAGTAGACAAAAATATTCATTAATTCTTTCTCTTAAGAAAAAGTGCTGTGGTTGTATAATGCTACAGAGATAGCTAGTACCCAATATCGGGTTTTACCATGGTATTTACATTGCATGCTTAAAAGAAGCAAGGTGTAAGTTGCTTAAAAGAATACTAAGCTATATCATGGTTATTGTTAAAAAACATGGTATTTCTATTATTTAGATTTCTTTATTTTGCAGGCGCTACAAAAGAGGGATACATCAAGCAATTCTTCATAAAAAAGCAATAAAGATGAGAAGCAGGAGATAAGCTAATGTCTCCATTTGCTTTCTAGTTATTCTCATTACTGTCTAAGAGAAACAAAGATACCTTTTTCATAGATGGGGTTGCACAACACCTATATTAACATGACGTGATGTTGTTCAAGTAAAGCACATTAGGCTCCTCTTCAGTACAGTCTTTATTTATTCAAAATGATCCTGTGATAAGATCGGACACCAGACCCTTCTCGCATGATCCTTCTACATATGGTAGTGATACAGCAGGGATGTGATACATCACTGGCGGCCTATATTTAGCTGTACCTTTTGTCATTAGCAGTAAGCGTTTATGTCGTCTCGAGTAAGTTTAGCAGGCCTGTGTCCTTTCGTTGCATGACTACGTGCCGAATGTGATGACTCTATCCCTGTTGCCCGGTCCAGAGTGCTTTGTTAACAGAGGGGGCCAGCATAAATCAGGAGTAGATTTCAAGCAGACAGCGATATGATTCAGCCATAAAATAACAGCGGGCCAGGAGAGAGAAAGTTGAGGACATCAAAGAGCGGGGCAGCAGATAAGCTCTGACCTACTGTGGGTTAGAATTTAATCTACAGAGAGTTGGGCTCTAAAATAGACTACAGTATGCATACTAAAGCTTTGTGGGTGTGGTTGTGTGTTATGTAAAGGAAGAAGTAGGTCAGAGACTTTATGACTAATTATGTTTACAGAAGTTTCTGTCATGGGCTGATGTGTCATTGATGGTATCGATATTTTTACAGATACATACACTGGCTAGCACATGCTTTGTTTACAGACTCGTTTCCTGTTGGTCAAGACTTGGATAAATGTTAAGACATGTGCTAAGTATGCTAAGTGCCTCTTTTTAACTTGCAAAAGCCGTTGGTATGCGAGTAGTTGACATGAAATTTCAAGCACTTTCAGCAATTCTTGAAAGCTGTTCTAAACTTTGTTTGCCCAATTCTTCTCTAATTATTATGCATACAGTTTTAGGAGCCCATAGTAACTGAGATACTAGGAATATTTATACTTTAAAAAAATCTATGTATCACACCACATGACATTTTAAAATGAACTAATGACAGATAGATATAGCTTATTTATTCAGGTTTGTATACATCTCAATTTCGAAAAATTGACACTTATGACTGGTTTTGTTGTCCAGGGTCACGTATTATAATATCTTCAAGTACAGTTTTAAATATACTTTTAAGATTTGAAGTACACTACAAGTGCACATTCAGTATAATTAAACACACTTCTTTTGCACCAAGGATTATCAATTTTGACTTTAAATCATGCACTTTATATCTTGACTAATTTTGATTTTCTTGTAATTTTGACTTTACAGTGTTTCAGTATGACTGTATTTCTTCGTTTAAACTTTACCTCACAATTACAGGTTCCAAACAGGCTACCATACATTTCAATTATCCATGTATGAAAAGAACAACGTTCAAAGAATATTCCACTGCATAAATAAAATGACTCATGTGAGCATGTGACCAAAGATAAAGCTTTTCAGAAAATGACCGGCATTAACACCTCTTCAGTAAATGTGTTCTGGGAACGGAAATGTGCTCATATTTGTTAAATGTCATGCTGACAAAACTCTAATTAACAACAGAAAAAAATAAACTATAAAAGAGAAGGAAGTAAAGATCATGACATCACTCTGAAAACTGATATCCTATGATAACAAAGCTATTTGAGAGCAGGATTATTAACGTATGTGAAAACATTCGCTGCTTTCAGTTAGATTGATAAGATCAAGAGAGATCGTTTTAGGAGTTTGGATGGGGGAGCTTCTTCCTCGTAACACCATTTTTCCCTTTTGCAAACAATCCAATCTCATAATTGTTAGGACTTGCAGTCTGTTACTGGTTGTACAACAATAAACGCCCTTGAACAACAAATAAGGCTCCAAAGAGTTCCATGGTAACTCCACCAAAATGTTTTGAACCACAAAGCCAATGTGTGAGATTCAAATGGTGCTGATTCCATAATTCAGATAATTCATAAACTATATATATATATATATATATATTTTTTTTTAAATGAATTCATTAATTTTCTATTAATTAATTTATTATTATTGTTAAATAATTATAAATCTATTTTTTTATCTCTAGTAGGCTATTCCATCCATATTTGCATTTAGCCTAAAAGTAGACTACAAGTATACAGATTGGAAATGTGTTTTCTTGCCCCTGACATACATTTTTAAATAAATGTCTGTATATAGATGTTGAAATTGAAAATATTTCAATATATATTTAGCTTCACAGTTTGCAACATATTTAGTATATGTATATTTAACATTTTTACCAGTAAAAAAAAAGGTGTGTAGTTTATCTTACAATACAAATGAGCAACTGCGTGATATTTCTGTGAAAGTGGTAAATCTAAGAACAAACTCATAATATATAAAGTCAAATTTTGAGGTATAAAGTCACAATTATGGTGGAAATTGCCTTGATAAGGACACATTTTGTGCTCAAGTCAAATCAAGAAAGAAAGTCATACAGGTCAGAAACAATATGAGGGTGAGTAAATGATTCCTTTAAGTGAAGTGGAGGCATAATCACATTTCATAAATGTCAGTTTGTGACATTTTACCACAGATGGCTGCTGACTATTTTGCATTTTAAACACCAGCAGCGCAGCATGGATTACCGTACGCAGTCCTGACACTCTCCCAACTTCTGAGAACATATCCTACATTGAGAGTGTGCTGGAAATTCCCTCCAGAGACTAGCGCAAACACACGCTTAAATGCTTAATTCAAGCACACCCTCCTCTTAAGATCTCTGGGCTTCTCTCGCGGCACCTTGGGCGCATGGACTTGATTTCAGCATACGGAAAAGAGAGGGATGCAGAGCGTAATGTCTTGTAATTATCATAATTAAAAGGACTGGATTACAAGTGAAGACATCTTTCTTTATTTGTCAATCTCTTTATGCTGGGTTTCCTCTATTTTGGTCAGAGGACACACCAGGCCTGCTGGAATATGAGAAGTTGTTTTTCATGCTTAGTCAAAGTTCATTTCAGGCTGTTTGAGATACAGTTGAGTACAGTACCTTGAAGACCTCTGATCACAGAGGCTAAATACTGTTATTAGTCTTGAAAACAGCAACACACACATACACATGCACCTCTAAGGTCATGGCTTTTGGAAAAAAAGATTGCCCAAAATAAAGGGTTACCTCCTGCTTGTGGTGCTGCCAGGCCTGTAATGGAGTGTTTGTGGCTTTGGGATGTTTTCCAGCCACTTCAGATCGTAGTTTACAAGAGGAACATCTGTCACTACGCATAGCTAAGCTGTACAATCACAAGGTACCTTACTGACTAAACATGTTGTTTATATACCAGGCACGTCGACACAAACAGGACACCATGCAAGTTAGGCACGATCTAAGAAAGACCACACATACTGACCTCAAAGCCACACATTACTCTAGTTTAATTTTCCTAATTAAGTTTTACTTTCGTTTAAACATGCATACATATGACGCTGCATCTCTGATTGCAATTATTTGCAGCCCTATTAGACTTTTATATAACACACATTTTTTTTTTTTTTTTTTTTTTGCGATAATGCTGTTAAGTCTAGTGATAAACGTCAAGTCAAAATTATTTGCATAATACATTTCACACATGCTACACATTGTTTCAAAGCAACTTCATATTAAATGTTGATGTTAATGTTTATGTCTTAATATTTTCATGCCTTAAAGCCACATTTAGCAGATTAGAGCTGAGCGATACTTTATATATCGCTCTATGTGTGTATATTGTTTGCATACAAATAATGTTGAACATTTATATTGAACTATATCTAAATAGCTAGGTGATATTATAGTTCACATTTTGCAATTATATAAAAAATCAATCAGTTGAGATTTGCTATATGTGACCTTGGAGCACAAAACCAGTCATAAGTTGCACAGGTATATTTGTAGCAATAGCCAAAAATACATTGTATGGGTCAAAATTATCATTTTTTCTTTTATGCCAAAAATCATTAGGATATTATGTAAAGATCATGTTCCATGAAGATATTTAGTAAATTTCTTACCGTAAATATTTTCAAACTTATTATGTTTGATTAGTAATATGCATTGCTAAGAACTTCATTTGGACAACTTTAAAGGCAATTTTCACAACATTTAGATTTTTTTGCATCCTCAGATTCCAGATTTTCAAATAGTTTTATCTCAGATAAATATTGTCCTATCCTAACAAACCATACATCAATGGAAAGCTTATTTATTCTGCTATGATGATATAGTATAGTAAATCCCAGATCAGAATTAGTGTTTTCAGTCATAGAATCCATAGAATTTGAATATGTTTTTAAATATTCAACAGTAATTTTGCATAAACATTTTTTTTTTATAAAAGTTGCTCTCTTGCAAAAAGCTCTCTTGCTTGTTAAATCAATAAAAACAGTAATATTAGGAACTTTCGCACTGCTTTAGTCCCAGAACTAAAAGTACAGTACTAAAGTACTGGGACGATATTGCGTGAACTATTGTACTTGCGTCCCAGTACAATTTAAAGGGTTGCATTCGCACCGACAGTGGGTACTAAGAAGTGACGTAAGCCGGTTAACAGCGACGTCATTTGTGTGTGGCGTTCAACAACGTAAACAAAGAAGAACAACGTTAACTACGTGAGGAAGGAGGATGCTGTGATCGGAGCTGTTTTTTTTTCACAATAATGGACATGGAATTTCGAGGTATGCGTCAAGCGATTGAAATAACGGAAAGGAGGACTAAGAATCTCCAATGACAATTTGCAGTGTTACATTTCATTGAGGCTGATAGAAGCACAAAACCCCGTAGACGTTTATAAATGCTTTCAGTATGATACAATATTTAGACAGTATATGTTTACACAGTGTTTTAAATCGGTGCAAACACGCCAAAAAGTGGGTAGTTCCACAATTAGTTCGGGTACTATGAAAAGGTTCCTGCGAAAGGCCCTAATATTGTATTATATAATATATATATATATATATATATATATATATATATATATATATATATATATATATATTTAATTGTTTAATATAGCAGCATTTATTACAAATTTGAATTTTACAAAAACAATGTGTCTTTAGTGTCGCTTTTCATCGGTTTAATGCATGTTGAATAAAATTATTAAAGTCTTAAAGGGGTCATTGGATGCCAATTTTGCACAAGTTAATATGATTTTTAGGGTCTTAATTAATAATCTATAACATACTTTTGTTAAAATTTCTCAATGGTAGTGTAAAAAACACCTTTTTTACCCTGTCAAAATCAGCTCTGTTTTCAGCAATCAGTTTTTTTTGTCCATATTGCTTTAAATGCTAATGAGCTCTGCTGACCCCGCCCCTCTCTTCCATGGGGTGAGGAGCAGTACTGCTTACTTTAGCCACGAAACTGGTTAACTAGTAGATTATTAGGAAGGGCAATTTGCAAAGATTCATAAAACACCGTTATATTCACTTCTTCTGTAGATGAAGCCGGATCACTAATGATTCGCGCGAACATAGACACATTTAGGCAGATCGGAGATCGGCGCATTCACTTCATAGCGAAAGTAATGTTAATCCTCTGCGTCTTCAGTGGCTCAGATGTTGGGAGTAAATCACAACTGCTAAATTCATTATTACATGCAACAACAAAACACCTCGATCGCTCAATCGGAGATGATCTTGTCTTCCCCTGCACCGGAGTCGACACAATGGCGGACTGATGACACCACACTCAGGGCAGGTCTAAGGTACGACGGCCTTGTCAATCAACTATCGTGGGAGGGGCCTGTACAGAACTACATCATTCTGACAGGAATCTCAGAACAGCTCGATTTGAGAAAGAGGATTTTAAAATAGGGATTAAAAAAAAAACACTGGGTGGATTTTTATAATTATAGGATGGATGTGCATACACTTCCAACACATGGACTTTAAAATGTTTTCAGAGCACACGGCAGTCTCAAAAGTCAGAACAAAATGTCAAAGTCTCTTGAAATAATAAACATGAATTAACTAACAAATCAAAAACAATTATTTAAAAAACCCATTCAAACCTCCTGAGGTAAATTAACTTTCCAGCTTGGCTGACAAACTGACATCATGACATCAGCTCTATAATCTCAGATTTCAGGCGTAATGTGCAAGTATTTCAACTAGTATCAGCTGAATGTATATTTCACAGCTTGTCCAAAATACAGGTTAGCACATTTTGACATTATGTAGGCTACATCTGTATTGACCTTGAGTGGAGGAGAGACGCCAAGGTGACTGACCCTGAGTTCCCACGAACACTAAATACAGGCTGCGGGAGAAAATGAGAAACTTTAGCAGACGGCCAAACGAGAGCTGTGATTGGTGGTGCTGGAAGGATATGGTTAGCAATTGGTAGGCTCTAATTTCACAGTGGAAGCGTTCAGAGGTTTGTGCATCACCCTCAACGAGCTAATTGCTGATTCTGGATCAGGTGTCTGTGGGCCAAATCTACACCGAGAAAAATTTCACAATCATTTTAATATACCGAGACAGAAAGAGAGAAACATAGAGACTAAGGGAAAGAGATAAAAAAGAGCAAATGGCGACTTGTTTCTCCTGATAAACAACCCCCCAAAAAATACTTTCAGAAGAGATCAGAACAATCTCTCGAACTGTTCTCAGATTTGCTGATACCAAAGTCTGCCATCAATATTCAGTCAAACCAGCAGACACTTCATTAACTACTTTACTACTTTTGAGCAATGATGTCTTAATTTAAACAGAATGTGTTTGAAAAATTCCAGGACTTTTTTTATAATAACAGCAGGGTTATGGGTAATTCTCCATTGCTCTTGAATTCCTAAAAGTGCATCTTAGGGTTTGACTGTGTATGAAATGTGTGACAGTAAAATATGTGTAACAGACACGGTCAAAGTTCACACAGAGTATTAGAGATGTGAGGTGATCAATATCACAACACTGTACAACATCCAGTTCACACAGTAAAATGTGCTGATGGCACACTGTGTATACATTACCATTTTTTTGTATAGTAAATGACAGAAATGACAGTAAATACATTTATAAAGTAACAAAATATTTAAATTAAATGCTGTTTTCTTTTAAACATTTTATTCATTTAATGAATCCTGAAAAAATATCACAGTTTCTACAAAGATATTAAATAGCACAACTATTTTCAACATCGATAATAATTAATACATGTGCCTTGAGCAGCAAATCAGCATATTAGAATGATTTCTGAATAATCATGTGGCACTGAAGACTGGAGTAATGATGCTGAAACATTGTAATTGCATTGTAATATGTATATATATATTGGTATCGCTTTGTTTTTTAATGTCTGCTATACCCGGAGAAAGGTATCTGTTAGCATTCTCATTTATCTCAATGACAGCTGCTTGGCTGGCACAGGACCCCCGGAAGCACCCAAACCCCCATAAAGGTGTAGTTATGACATCTACTGTACGAGCAAAGTCTAAGTGCCCATGAAAAGCAATCAAACCTTGACCTGCTGCTGGTTTTGATAGGTAGCTCTCCAGCAGTACGATTCCCTGCCTGCCCTCAGAGTTTCCCAGCAGCTGTCTTCCTCCCACGGTGGACAGCAGAGGGAGGGGGTGTCAGGAGGGCACTGTGCCCAGGGGAGAGATGGCTGGCAGGAGGGCTTTGATCCCTGAATGCTGTGAAGAGACTGACCTCACATGCTCCCGACTGAGCCTGATCTCTAACAACAGGTGAAACCAGGGAGAGAGAGAGAGTGAAAAATTACACAGATCAGGGGTTAAAAAAGCTGCATAAACGTGCCTTAACAAGTGTAGATGAGTGAATCTCACGAAACTAGTCCAGAACATGTCCGGGTTATACTTCACCAAAAAAATAAAAATAAAATAAAAAGAAGAAAATTAAGATTATAAATAATATATAATTTATGCAATGCAAATTACATATCTTGGTACTATTTGTTTTACTACAACAACAGCACTAATAATAATAATAAATAATAATAATACAAATTATTTTAATAACAATGATGATGATGATGATGATGATGATAATAATAATAATCAATTCAAAATGTTATATTTTTATGATGGTTGGTACATGTATATGATGGTACATAGGTATGTATATATGTATGTATTTACTTATTTATTTATTTTCATTTAATTTTATATTATTTTGGAGTGAAATGTCTCCATAAGAGACAGTTGCAGGGTGAACACACTACAAAACTACTCAGACAGTATGTAAACTGAGGGATCATTTTGCATGCCGTATGACTTGTCACAGTAAGTTATTAAAGTGGAGGAGCAGTCCCTGCACACGTACACACAGCACTCTTCAAACATCCCACACGCGGTTGGAGTTAGTGTGTCCAGGTTAGCGTGTCTGACCTCAATCAGATCAGTTACACTTCACGTCTTGCAAAGCCGAAATATTCCTGTGAGGCAGCAATGCAATAACCATGCATAAATGTCCCAACACAACTAAAATGACCAAGGGAAAGAATGACTTTGAGAGAGGCAATGAAAGAGTGAGAGGCCCAGGACAGCAGAGGAACACTTTGGCTATTGTCCGCTTGACCTGATTTACTGTCTGCAAACTGTCACTTTCTCCATCTCCTGTCAATCAATAAGGGGAGAACACTTGCTGATGGAGGATTAGGAGAATGTGTTTCAACAAACGAGAACACACATAAAGACAAACTTTTCAAACGTAAATAATGGGACAATTCAACCAATGAACATCCACCATATGTCATCCACAAATTACAATTCAACAAGGAACTCGCATGCGATGCGGTTAGGTTTCCACCTCAGGCACAATAAAGTGCATAAAACAATATATTTATTTAGTGATATTGTTTATAAGTTTGTTAAATGTAAGCTAATTATAAAAGCACTGGGAAACCACTTTGATGATGTGTTATGCAGTTATTTTTGGTAGGGACCGTCATGAGTATTTTTTACTTCTAAACTATCATTGTTGCACTCTATTTTGTGCATACCTAAGTTATTATTTATTTGTATTTTTTTTTAATAAATGTTCGTAAATGTGAATTATCTCACACATTATATATAGGGAAAACTTAATCCCAGTCAAAAATACAATATAATTCTCATCATTATGACCACAGAGCCATTATAGAGGATTTAAAACGGCAATATGATTAAATATCATATTTTATAATAAAAATACAATAAAGTTAATACAAAATATAATGTATACTTTTTAATATGTATATTATTTATGCATCTTAGCATATTTATGCATATTTGATGTAGTGCATTCATAAAACAAAACAAAAAACGAATTATTATTACTGTAATGTGAAAAACAGATATTTAAATATAATTTAAATATTATAGAATTTATAAAAATTTAAAATATCTAACATAAATTATATTAAAACAATTTTAATATTATATATAATTGTTAAAAAAACTTTGTTAAATATTATTATATATATATATATAAATAGATGACAGCTCACACATAGCCCACATTCTCACATGCACCCTCATACACAAACAATCACATAAACATTAAAGACATTCCAGTTACCACCTGGAAAACAACACGGCAATCTAACTCCACTCAAAACAAATGTTCAAAAGTAGCACAAACAACAATTCAAGAATCCTGCACATGCTTAGACTCAGATACTCATATGACACCGCGCAGCTCCAGAAAACTGCCAGGAAATCACACACAAATTATACTGTCATATGTTTTTAACGGCTAAAATCTTTCGCCTGAGCAATCTGTTACAACAATGTTGCAATGATTGTTATGAACTTATGTAACAGATCTGTTAAATGATAGCTCGATCAAAAGGTGTCACCATTGAAGGTGCAATGTTGTTTGTATAAACAGAACAAATCGTCTGTAAACAGTGTTCCTTTAATGTGTTTGAACTGTTACAATGAAAATATTAATTAACTTTGTTAAATTATTATTTTAATGTTTAAAAATAAATTAATTTATTAAATAAAAGTTGCCTTTTTGTGTTTATTATGTGCTGGAACATTCCGTACTTACGTTGTCATTCCATATAATTAAGCCTGCAAGAGCATTTTAATTTTTATAAAAAAAATATTTTATGTTTAGGAATACCACTTTATCCACTCATAACATGTCCCTATCATCAGGTATAGCATTGAGATATGTGACCCTGGACCACAAAACCAGTCATAACGGACCAGTCGAAATTGAGATGTATACATCATCTGAAAGGTAAATAAATAAGCTTTCCATTGGTATATGTTTTTTAGGATAGGACAATATTTGGCCGAGATACAACTATTTGAAAATCTGGAATCTGAGGGTACAAAAAAAATCTAAATTTTGAGGAAATCAATTTTAAAGTTGTCCAAATGAAGTTCTTAGCGATGCAGATTACTAACCAAAAATTAAGTTTTTATATATTTATGGTAGGAAATTTACAATATATCTTCATGGAACATGATCTTTACTTAATGTCCTAATAATTTTTGGCATAAAAGAAAAATCAACAATTTTGACCCATACAATGTATTTTTGGCTATTGCTACAAATATACCCCACCGACGTAAGACTGGGTTTGTGTTCCAGGGTCACATATGTGTTATCTAAAGGCCATATATTATTATTTTATTAAAAAACAGAAAAACTCAAGGAATTACCTGGGAAGCATTTAGGTACGATGGTGTTTTAGTGGCGACAACTTTAATTTTGAAATTATATTTATTTTTTTATATAATTGTTTTTATTTTTAATGTGTCACTAAAACAGTGTAATATATAAGAAACCTATTTAAAAATCATTATTATTATTATTTTTTTTTTTTTTTGCTATTCAACCTCTACTGATTTGTGTTGGTTTGATTTCTGATATACAAAACACAGTTTATAATAAAAGCATAAATAAATACAAACAAATATCATTGCTTGAAATAATGTATAATACATAATCACATAAATTTCAATGTATCCAGATGCTACACCTTTTATGTTCTCACTTATTTATTCATTCATTCATTTAAAACTCGAGGTAACTTCTTTTGGTGTGAGTTTAGACGAGTGTGCTCAGGAAATCTTTGGGAAACCTGTCTGTAAACAGTAATTGCTGCAGTTCCATTTAGCGTCACTAGGGGTGCAGAACTGGAGCCACTTTTTTTTCACTGGTTTGATTTATGATATTTGAAACAGTTTTTAAGCCAATCTGATGTCTATATTGCTTCAAACTGGCTTGATTTGCTCGGACGTACCTGTAGACTATACTTCATTAGATATGGCCATGAAGGCCACCTCACCTCTACTGACCTCCTGATACACTCCATTCCCTCTTAACACTGCCGAAGACCTCCAAGTCAATAAACAAACACTGCTGATTGATAACACATACACACACGCTCACTCAGATAATGCCTGACTGTATCTAACCTCCTTTTGTCTTGGCACCTATAGTCACTCCTTCTCGCTACAGACAAACACAAACAACAAAAGATCTCTGTATCATGACTGTTGTCATGGATTCCTGCGGAGGTACACATAATTACTTGTGTCTTAATCACACTCTTTTGTCTCCAAAGAGCATTCCCCTGATGGGTAATGAGAGAGGGCTGATCCCTGAGTCACCCTCTCTGAGAGAAGGCCTGTAAACTTATATAACTAATAAAGGGAGACTCAAGAAAACAGTCATTGCTCTTAAGGGCTCGCTGTGGCTGAGTGCTGATGGACAACTTTATACTAAGAGGGTATTGTGTGCATGTTTGGCCACAATGCAAAACGCTCGCAGAGCTCTGGAGATATAAATAAAATCACTTTATGCCACGGTTTATTACGGCCCACATGCACCGAGGAGCAGATGGAAAGTCCTGTGAGCCACCAAGAGCGCAAGGAAGACAAGAAGACGAATGGATAAACCGAGGTTCCCCTCTCATACACACATGCTTGTGTTTCTGCCCTGGCACCTGAGAGCATTTAAAAATTACTATGATTTGTGTGTGACTGCTTAATGTATTCACCAGCTGTGCGAGCTGCCCAGGGGGTTGTGGGATATTGTGCTCCGCTCTACATTCCTGCAGTGTGAACGTACACTGATAGAATGGCACTTACATATTCACAGGGAATCGAATATCGCACATCACCATTCAGAAGAACAAACAAAGTTTGACTTTACAGAAAGAGACTGTGATATAGGCATGGTTAAGTACTGCAAAAATTGCATGAATGGCAAGGTCACTGCTTTCTTTCTCATGAGACAGAAAGTTGTGGAGTGACGAGCACATGGAGGTGTAACTGAGAACATTTTATATCACAATGAAAGTATGTTTGGTTGCATGTGTGTGTTTGAGAGAAAATGACATCTTGATACTATCGGATGTTTACAATTGCCATTCTTTCTTTAGCTTGGTGGGATATGTTTTAATATTTCCTGTTATTAACACTTCAGCAGTACAACACTGTTTGTTTATTATTATTATTATTATTATTAAGGATAAATACACATATAACAAATAAACAGGTAAATAAATAACAAATAAACTGATAAACTGATAAATAAATAAACAAATAAACAAACAAATAAATAAATAAATAACAGTGACAGTAAAAGGCATGCAAAATGTAAAAAAATATATTGGCACATATCTGCAATGTTACATATTTCTATTTAAAAAAAACATTTTTCTAAGCTATTCAAAGAATACTGAAAAATGTATCACAGTTTCCACAAAAATATTAAACAGCACAAGTGTTTTCAACATTAAAAATAAGAAGAAAGCAGCCTTTATTAGATACTTTCATGTTTAAAACAAACAAACAAATAAACAAACAAACAAACAAACAAACTCAACTTTTAAAAATAGTATTGTATATTTGTAATTATTATCATTAATATTATTATATTTATTATTATTATTATTATTATTATAAGTAGTAGTACACTGGTGCATATAAAAATAATACAAATATTATACAAATATCAATGATAAAAATATTATTGTGTTAATTCAGTGAAAACATAAACTATGTAAAAATTTAAATGTATTATTTTTATTGATATTTTATTATATTATTTTTAGGTGAAGTAAAGAATAATTCCACACATAATCACAATGCTTGACTTCATTTTAGTGTGTTAAAGACTTTAGAGAACCCTGTTTTGTTAGAATAACAACAAAAAACATCAAGCTTTTGGCTGCTTATAAACAAATGGGAAACTTTACAGCACTGACATTCAGACAAACCTTTGCCCTGTGACCCCGTCCTCTTTCCGGTTATTTCCCTGGGCATCTACCCCACCCCCAAAGTCCAATTAAGATTTCCAAAATCCTCACGAAGGGTCACGTTACCTCAAGACAACAGGACAGTGCTTGAAAACAGGCAGACAGGCAGGCTTGAGAGCACAGGGATGCGATGCATTTGAAGATGGGTAACTGGAGAAGCTGTAATGTCTTCTGACCCTGAGCAGAGCCGCATTGCAGAGTCATGCCTAGCCAGCACTGTTAAACTGAGGATGAGTAAAGGTGATGAAGATGAGCAGCTGACATGACATGTCAGACAGTGACAGCAGTGTTGTGCACTCTATATATATTTTTAAACACATTATTATATATGGAGTTGAATGCAGTTTCTGGGAATGCAAAAATCACAGTTTTTTTTAACAAGCTCCTGTCTCCCATTGGCCAGACAAACAGATAACTTCACCCCCAAACTTACACAATTTGTTGAGCCAATATTGTTGTGTTGGATTGGTTATAATGAGCAGAAAAAAAACAGAACAATGTTTTGATTTTCACAGACTGCCAGTAACCTGTTATTAATACAAAAACATAATGAAACCATCAAAGATGTGCATTTAGTATAGCAATGAATCAATGGTTTTATAAAGCACATCAGAGATGAAAGCTCACAATGTGTTGCTGAAATAAGATTAACATACGGTGTGCAAGCTCAAGTGGTTTGCATGTGTAAAGGAACTGAAGAGCACTTGTGTCTCTGATTCCCATTACAAGATTCAAAGCAGCCATATCCTGACAATCTTGTGGTCAGGGACACCATTCCGCTTTTCCCCACTTAAAGTGAACAGAATTCCAGCCCAACGGCCTTCAGCCCCAGCAACAGAATGGCTCATTTCCAGTTAGGAGAAGAAATCCCACCACACACACAGTTTCCAGCGTCACTACACAGAATTCCCACCGCAAGCAACAGACAAAGAAGAGCGAATGGTTTAAACGGAGGTCGGAGAGATGCATCAATGTGCCAGTCAGAAGTCAGTTTGAAAAGATGATTATCACCGCCAAAATAATAACATGTAAGTTTTCTGTCGGAGTCCTAACAGCATTTTTCCATACATTACTTTCAGAAGAAATTATTCTAACTTGCCATTAATTTAGTTAGAAAGAAAGAAAGAAAGAAAGAAAGAAAGAAAGAAAGAAAGAAAGAAAGAAAGAAAGAAAGAAAGAAAGAAAGAAAGAAAGAAAGAAAGCTATTTCAGACACCACACATTTCTATTAAGGGTTTAATACACTACACAACTTTTAAACTGTAAAAAGATTCTAAAACACTGGCATTATACTCTTTATAAGCAGTTACAGAGGAAAAACTGGGCATCATACACTAAACGACTGAGGATCACACACCACCAGACTTTGCAGTCGTTTTGAATGTTTCAAACACCAAAACTGTGAGGAGACGTGTAAAAAAATGAAAACTCAGCCCTGGTTTCACAAAGAAGGCTTAAGCCTAGTCCTAGACTAAAATGTAAGTCTGAGCTGTTTCAACTGAAAGAAACTTGCACTGACTGATCTTAAAACATGTCAGTGCCTTTGTTTTGTCTTTAGATGCACACCAGTAATGTTTTTTTTCTAAGGCACATTTATATAAATTACTTAAATGTCCTAATTGAACAATGGCCTAATCCTGGCTTAGTCTAAGCCCTGTCTGTTAAACCGGGCCAATGTGTTCTAAAATTGGCTCAAATTATCAAACATATGTGATATCCTCCAATTGGATGGAATCCTAGTCTGGAGCTAAAATATATGAGTCTGTAACATCATACAATACAATATTTTCTATTAAATCTATTAACCTAAATCTGAAGACTGGCTCCGACTTTCAGCAAGGAGTGTCCAGCCCAGAAATCGTGGCAAAAATCTGGACAAAATTTGTGTAGAGTATTCCACCCTAGGGGCAGTTGTGGCCTAATGGATAGAGTGTCTGGCTTGTAACCTGAGAGTTTGTGGGTTCGAATCTCGGCTCCGGCAGGAATTGTCTATGACTGAGGTGAGACCCTTGAGCAAGGCACCAAACCCCCAACTGCTCCCCGGGCGCCGCAGCGTTGGCTGCCCACTGCTCCAGGTGTGTGTGCACTTGGATGGGTTAAATGCAGAGAACACATTTTACTGCTGATTATACTCTGTATAATTGTGTATGTGACAAATAAAACAATTATTCTTCTTCTTCAGCCTTTAGGAAATGAATGACCATAGTAGGGGGTGGGGGGTTGTTTGGTTTCGTAAACCTAACACTTAAATCTGGTTTGCTGGTTTTGACTGGTTGTCGAACCTGGTTTCAGAGGGATTTGGGCACTTTTCACAAACAACAAACACAACAAACTAAATAAATAAATACAAATTAAAATAACATTAAAATTAAAATACAATAAAACTAAATAAAGTAAACATTTTGAACATTTTAAAATCATTTATTCATTGTTTAACTCAGTGGCCATAATTAATCGATGTGCTAACTCTAAAATGACTTTATTGTTTGATTCGATTTTAGGGCCAAATCGTCGAGACTTATCTTGCGCAACCCAAATTGCCTTTTGTCAATATAAAAGTAATACAATTAGATATTGACTGTCTAAAAAACTGTTTCAATTCAAAGAAAGAAAGAAAGAAAGAAAGAAAGAAAGAAAGAAAGAAAGAAAGAAAGAAAGAAAGAAAGAAAGAAAGAAAGAAAGAAAGAAAGAAAGAAAGAAAGAAAGAAAGAAAGAAAGAAAGAAAGAAAGAAAGAAAGAAAGAAAGAAAGTGTTAGCACGCTACACTAAGCATACACTGCTACACCGTCGCTCACTGCTCACTGCTCTAATTGCTTAACAGCAGGCAGACGAGGGCTATAATTGGCCTAAATGACTATATGCTCAGCACTAAGTTGAAATAGCCCATTAAATACTGATTATTTGCTAAGCAATATGTCTGACAGTCTACTGTATCTCCATTCACAATGTTTCAGTCCTCCTGCTACTGAGATCTACAAAAGTGATCTAAACGTCCAGAAGAACTGTTTGTTCCTGACCTCGCCATTCTGGGATCACCAAACTGTGTTTGTGCAACAGGCTGAGAGCTCAGTATGTTCGCTCAATCATCATGTCAAGTTTCAATGCTAAAAGAGTTTAGAACTAGCAACAGCTTTGTAGAAGAGTCGTATAGTATCAGAGTGCCATCTAGTGGTGGTTTGGCCTGTCAAATTCACTCATCTAGTGCTTAATCAACAGAAAGTAGTAGTTGTCCAAGAAGCAACTCTTCAAAAATCTGAAAGTACACATCAAAACCTAAATGGAGTCATTACGGGGGCGCTTTTATGTATCATGAGGCAAAAAAGGAGATACATCAACAGTGGACGCAACTCTAAAAGAGAAGGTGCAATGGGGCTGGTGTCTAGATACAGATATTTGAGTAATATGTGTCCTAAGTGAACCCAGAAAGCATCGACGTGATGTTTTGAGGAATTTATGCAAGCAAGATATGTCACCCCCTTGAACCATTAATCAATAAACCATACACAAACATGAGTGATATGATGCATTAATCAAATGGAGACATTTGGAGCATTTCTATTTTATTGTAGCTCTGTGTGTGTGTGAGGCGGAGCAAAGACTTGTATAAATCCTTCCATTGTAACTATATTTGTTTATGTCACACATACAGAACAGGGTTTGCCACCTTGACCTCATTAGCACAGAGCAATCAGCAACCACAGCAGCAATGATTGCTGAACACACGGAACACCAAAACAAATAAACCCGTTGATAGTGACAGACAGAGGTGAAATGTGTGGAGGGCTTGGAGTAATGATGAGTTTGACCCACAAACTCTTGTAACACTGAACTATATGTGATCTTAAAATCCAGGCAAACCCTTACTGTGGTGTTACCATGGTGCAGATGGAATCACACAGCAATACGATGATACTTAATGTTTACCATATTCACCTTGAAATTAAATTATTTTATATTAATATAATATAATATAATACAGTATAATATATACAGAAGTCTATTATGCTCACTATGGCTGCATTTATTTGGTCAAAATAGTAAAAAAACAATAATATTGTGAAATATTGTTACAACTTCACCAAGGCTGCATTTATTTGGTCAAAAATATAGTTAAAAACAATAATATTGTAAAATATTGTTACAACTTAAAATAACAGTTTTTTATTTAATACATTTTAACATGTAATTTATTCCTGTGATGCAAAGCTGAATTTTCAGCATCATTACTCCAGTCTTCAGTGTCACATGATCCTTCAGAAATCATTCTAATATGCTGATTTACTGCTCAAGAAATATTTCTTATAATTATTATCAATGTTGAAAACAGTTATTTTCTTTATCACTTCTTTATCACTGCTAAACCGTCGCTTTCAAATTGCTGTTGAAAACAGTTATTTGTCTTTATAACTTCTTTGATAAATAGAATGTATTTATTTGAAAAAAAATATTTTGTAACATTATTAATAGTTTTACTGTCACTTTATATTAATGTATTAATTTTTTTTATTAATTTTGCCCTGAATTTTTTATTAATATAATATAATAAAATTTAAATTGGAAAAAAATTTATTGTCATGTTACATTCAGTGTTTCTTTCAGTTTCATTTATTTATTTATTTATTTATCATTCACCTTCTATAAAAGTATAATGGTTACTCTCTAAACATGGTGTTATTGTTTTGTGATCATTCGCGTTTTAGAAAAGTACAATGATTCCTTTCTAGATATTGCAGATTTTACAAACAATAATGTTCTATAGTTCACAATGATAATAACTTTCGATACCAATACCATAAGCAGTACACACCCACACTCACACTTACTCTTCACCAGTCCCACATTCTACAAGCTTATGTCAAAAAGAAGCAACAAGTCAGCCACAAATCATTCTTGCACCCCTCAGAGACAAAACCCCATCATACCCCGTCTCATCTAGCGGCTCTGGAGACCCGGGGGTCTTATGTGAGACCTGCCAGCCCAGCGCGGCCACTCTTCGCAGGCCAGTGTAAGCTTGGCACGGTCCCTGCGCTCCACTGTGGGGGGAAATAAACCATGGATTGAAAGTGCAAACAGACCAGGTCAGCAGCAGGGCCTGGCCATTGTTAAAGCATGTTTTCCCAGCATTGATGGATGCGGTGCAGTTATTGAATGGAGAACAGCGTCCCCACCCTGAGCTGTGGTTGCCACTCGTGCGCTCTCTCGCACACAACCACACGCCACACATGCACTTTATCGAGGGCATGAGAGTTAGGTGGTCAACCGAAATATGTTTTATATATGAGGTCTGCTGTGCGTCTACTCATATACCTCAGTTACCTAATCTGAGTTTAACAAGTTCCTTCATTGGGCTGCCAAAACCTAGTGATCCATCACTGCCATTGATCGATAAGCAGAGATAGAGGGAGTCGGGGGGAGGTATTCTTCCTCTATACGTGTTGGCCGGCACCCAAGAACATTCTGTACCATTCAGAAAAGCAGACAGGAAATGGCGTATACATTTTTACACTCCTTTTGGTCCAAGCTTGCAAACCCCCTCCCCAAACACACACACACACACACACACACACATACACAGCACACAGATGCTAAACACAACCAGCTGTAAGCCAGTAATCCAACCGAAGACAGAGAAAGAGAAAGCCAAGCGTGAAAAGGAGAGATAGAGCGAGAGAGAACCGTTTCGTCACAACCCTAAACTGTCAAGTTATAGCCGTCTTCCTTGCCTTCAGGCAACAAACTGTTAGTTCAACTGCAAGTCTGAACTTACATTTTGTCAGTTCATATTAATGCGCTGCACTTTATATAACTTTCTTAGAAGCTTCTAATTAATTAAGTTCACAATTACTCAGAGGCAAAGCAAAACTTGTGTCGGAACACATTCCCATAGGAAAGTTTTATGGCCCACGGTGTTGCTCTTTCAGGCCAGGTGATGTTCCAAGTTATGATTCAATAAATGATTGACTATCCAAAATGCCGCCGGATAAGTAGTTGACATAGGATTATAGAGATGTATTAAAATATTGGTTGCATTTTATTTTACTAACATGTACTTACAGTGTACTTGCCTAAGAAAGTATTGATAATAAGGGGTAACTACGTGGGGTAGGATTAGGTTTAGGGGTAGGTTCAGGGTTAGTACCTAGTTATTACCTAGTTATAGTAACTACTTTAAAAAGTACATAGTATGTACTTGAGAAGCAAATTTAAAGGCAGGCAATTCTTAAATATGTATCAAACAACAATAATAAAGTAAAACATCTAATAATTACACCTCACTGTGGACCATTAACATTAGTAGGTAGACTGTTCAGAATTGTATATATTTTTTTTTACTTATGAGTTGAAACAATGAATATAAAAATTAATAACATTTCTGCAATCATTTAACCATTACTTATCATGTAATATTTACTTTGTTTGCCATGGGACACAAAGGGCATTTTCTCCGACATGATTTGACTCACAATAGAACCATAAAATACACCAAAAATTCTAAATAATAACGAAAGGGTCAATCTTATTTGTGCGCTGTAATCCAAACGAGAATCCATATGACTGTGAAGAACAGATCTAAATCCAAGCCTTTATTTAGCCATCTTCATCTCCATCCCAAGCACTGGCAGCAACCGTAAGCATCAAAACCCGCGCTGATGCACTCATTACAAATTCAACAATTTCCACTTCACAAAAGCTTCCTGACAGGTTTTATGACAGAAAATGTAATAATGATATAAACGATTTATAAATATTTTACGTTTTATATCTAAACATATGTAGCAAATTTTACATTTTAAACACTGTAATGTCCAAATTGTACGTTTCAGCATGAATAAAACATGCACCTGTAAACGTCACGTACTAATACCTACGTATAAACAATGAGACCAGACTGATTAAACTGACAAACAAATCAATAGCCCACTAACTAGTCTAGTGATTTTTCCCCTTACAAGGACACAAGTTACTGCTTAAATACCATAGTATGATGAACATTTGAGAAATGAAGTAGCTAGTACTCACTTATTTTCCCGAAATTTGAAGAACATGCACACGCTTCAAAAATGGTATTTCATTCTATTGACCAACTAAAAGATGTAGAATGAAATTTGCATTCATACGGAATAAAAGTTGTACTGCATTTTAGCTTGCTTATTTTGCACACAAATGCGATTTACTAAAGCCATGATACTTCTAAACACAGTTTGATAGCTGAAGTTTCAGCCACACAACTTTGCGATTCTGTTTGTGAAAGTTTGTTAAAGCCATGTATTGAGAATCACGGAATTGTTGATCAATGTTGATAAAGATGACATTTGCAATAGTCGACTAACAGTGCTTTTCGTATAGGCTGTATATGATATAGTCATACACTATATAGGCTGAGTGTTAGGTAAATACATGATTGTAAAGCACTTTGGGTGTACAACAATACACAATAAAGCACTATATAAATGCATCATTCATTCACAACTAGTGTCTTTTCCCTGAAGAAAAATCTGAGAATCAGGAGACATATACAAAAAGTCTCCATTTGCTCTCAATTTTGTTGTATCGTTTTCTAGGAAATACAATTAATTAAAGCTGTAACATCTAATTTGCAATTTTCCTTTCCTGGAACTTAATATTTATGATAAATCGAATTAACCGATGATAATAAAAACAATAGTTTTGCCCTTATTTTCAGCGCACTATCCAAGAGAATGCCCGAGGCCAGTCTAGCAATATCTGATACAATTGGTATGATTCATTGTGTAACTTCAATGAAACAACTTAGGCAATAGGTCTGAAATAAACCCAGCGACTACTCCCTTCCACTTTATCACCAGCTTCCAACAACACATATGTGACTTAAATGGTACGCAGGCTAGTTCCTATAACAACCCAACTTCTACATTCTCTCTCTCTTTTTATAGGGCAACAGTTATTGCAATCATTTCTGCTCTTCATAAAGGAGCATTGATTTGCAGGCTGGAGTACCTCCTGCTTTAGCTTTTGTCCAGCTTGTAAAAGTCTGTGTTACAGTAAAGGCGAATAATGTGCAGTGTTGTTCGGGCCCTGGCTGGACAAGCCTAAGACAACTGTTCCGACTCCTCAGAGACCAGCTCAGCAGAAACTTGAGCAATTAAGAGGAAAATAGTGAAGTTTGGAGCAGGCGAGGCCATAAACACCATTTATGAAATGTTATGAAGTGCTATGATTCAGATCCAGTTTATCAAAATAAAATGTATTTTCAGGCCTTGTCAAGCCAGTTAAACGAGGGTGTATAGTCATGACCCAAGCAGGAGAACGACCAAAAACAGCCTTAGGAAATGAAAAAGTAATTAAAAGTGTGTGTGCTACATTCATTGAGTGCTAGTTTTAATGCATTTGGATTTGCACGGGTTTATTTATTCCAGGCACAATGAAAAAGGGTTTCTTGGAGCATTTGAAGAGGCAAGAGAACTTATTTAAGAGCTCCGAGGGCAGTCAAGTATCGAGAACACAATAATGCTCTGTGAAACATCCAGTTCCTGTCCTTCATCATATTGCACTCTTTATTGTTGACTCAAATTTATAGTAATACAGTTGCACATTCAGGTATGTAACGTTGTTGTTATGTTTGATTTGGAGAGCTTCACATTCTTAGGTCCACATTGAAATTGATGTTTATCGGAGGCTTCTTTATGGAACTGATCTTTATCGTGGGTTCCAGATGAGAGCTCATAGCAAGGTACAGTATACGTGTGTCTAATGTGTTCTGTGGGTGTAAAAGAGAGTTTCAATCAAAACCGTTAAAGCTGTATGAATGAAATTGTTAATGTATAATTTCTTATAACCTCTTCTTAGAACCTTGATTCAAAATACCTGTAAGTTCTGTAGTGCTTTACAATTTTCACAAAAACCCTTGTTAAAGTATCTATCATAAAACTCATATTTCCAGCTCTACACTCCTCAAAGTTCCAAAGGGTTTTCACTGAAATGCCATAAAAGAACCACTTTGGGTTCCACAAAGAACATTTGAGAGAATAGTTCTTAACATTATTAGTATTATTATTAAAGAAATTAAAGATTCTTCATGGAACTATAATAAACAAACTTGATTTTTAAGAGTGTAAGCTATTAGAGTAACTATTGCACAATAGTGTTGCAATATCAGTATTCCTGTTGCAATGTGGAATAACTTTGGTATACCACAATAGATATTTCTCCAAACTACGTTTAACACTGTCAAAACAGTTGACAGTTGAGGTACAGTATATAAATGTAATATACATTTATATATTTACATATTTGTACTGTTGTAAATGAACTTATCATTATCTATTTAACATATATCTAAAATGTCTCTATTTCTCTGAAAGATTGATCATACCGTGTGATATTTCTGGAAATACCTGTATGCTGTGAGTATGACTACATGTTTATTTTAAATGTTTAAAATACCGTAAAACTTAATGTATTATTATGCTTACACTTACAAGATTTATAATATTATTATTTTTTACATTTACAAGAGTTATAGTATTTTTTTTTTATTTCATTTAATTTTAATTCTGCTTTCTAATCTTTGATTCTACATCCACTTTGTTACCTTAAGTCAATTAAGAATTAAATTGTGGAATTCAATTCTAAATGCCACACAAATCCTGTATATTTTCATAATGCAACCTAGGTCTCATAAAAATACGTACCTCTGTGCACTTTCTCTGCGACACCGTTTTATGTACCTTACTGCACGTTTCACCGCAGTTTCAAAGAGAAATGTCCACTGAGTGGCCCTAAAACACAGGTTAAATACGTGAACCCTGGCACATTTTTATTACGTAGATATAGGTACATATTGCTGTGTTTTTATTACGTTGCTACAGAAACGTATTGTGGCCATTCAGAATTCAAATATCTGGGGTCTGTTCCTAAAAGTTAATGCTTTATCGTGTTGGAAATATGCCCTACACCAAACCCAACCCTAAACCTACCCGATAGTGTTAACAAATGCAAAACTGATATAAAAACGGTATTTGTTGATGCAACCGTGCCATTTCAACTTCCTTATATGCAGATTTGAACTGCTTTGTCGAACCGTGATTACACAGGATTCGAACCGGAGCTCCTCGCCTCCTAAGTACGTCTCCGTACTCTCTGAGCTACCGAATAAACCTACTGTATATGAAAACCCATAGATACAAGGTTGGATATGTGCAATGTAATTTCAAAAGCATCAGTTTTCAAATCTCCCAGAATGTTGTTTTGAATTTGTGCGAAAATTACGCTTTATTAATCAAAACTCTGTAAATTTGTGTGAAAAGGAGTAAAATGTGTCAGAATTTGACTGCCTCTAGTGTTTGTTTCTTTTGGAAACTGCAGTAATATGTAGTTATTGGTAGATATTTCGTGTCTCACTAGAAAGTGCACCCAGATACGTAAATGCTATGAGACCAGGTAGTCATAATGCCTTAACCAGGTAGTCATAATGTCAAAGAGCATGTAATTTTGGAACACATAATTTGTAAAATACACATTAAAAACACAAAGCACTTTGTAACTACATGGCCAAATATCTTTTGTTCATTGAAAAAATCACTATAAACAACTAACATCAAAGCATTTCAAAATGCAGCTCACACATTACATCTGAATTGGTGTCTAAATTTAATAATAATGATCTAACTATCAATTGATACGACTGCTCAAAGGTGTAACTGTTGCATATTTTAAGCATAGTTTTTGGACAGAAAGTGAAGCAACTGAGGACTGAGTTTTCAGGTATGATCAGTTTCAAGATAATCCCCAAATGTTCATTGTTATCAGTATTTGTTTTTCTAAGTAATGTGTTTTTAGAGGGTTATAGAGCTTCATGTAATTTTTCAAAAATCTTGAGACACGGTTGAGAGCGGTAAACGATTCACAACTGAAGATTTTGAGGGACAAAAAAATCAGTGCAATGGGCATTTTTAGCAAAGCACTGAGAGCAAAACACTTTTCACCTTGTATTTACCCATACTCCCCTTTCCTTAAACCCGACTGAAGAGTTTTTCTCCACATGGATGGAAGGCAATACACATCCCTCTTCTCCAGAGATGATGCATGACAAATAGACCAATGTCATGCCTTTGTTTATTTCCAAGATCTTTACTACTGAAATCCATTATGATGTGGATGAGAACTGGGCCAAATTCAAAACAGATAATAGAAGTGCAGTGAGGGACCTCTACATTTTACATCAAAGTATTACTATTTCAAAATGCAGCTCACACATTACATCTCTAGTCTATTACAATGATGTATGATTGTGGAGAGCCATAATGAAAGCTGCATAATGTGTTTTGAACAACTATATTTAATGATTGTACTAACAACTAAACAGTGAAACTATGGGTATCTTGTGTGTGAGTGATCTAAAGTAATGTTCCTATGATATTTTATAATAAATTTGTATTTTGAACCAATGCTTCTGCAAATGCAAGGCTTCTTTAAAGATATGAACGCAATATGCAAAGTTTTGAACATTGGATAGCCATTGGATAGCCTGTGTTACAAACAATGACTGTTTTGAGTTTTGAGTGTAGAGTTTTGAAAAATGACATGAAGGTTCTATTATTAGTGCAAACATGATTGTTAAAAACTGTAAAAGCAACAAAATAAAATGACACCCTTGCTTGAGAAGAATCTTAACTTAGATAACATTTGAATGAGAAGCTTCAGAAGTGCAGCTTCAATGAGTCAATGACTAATTGAATGTAGCAGAAAGGCAGAATCGTAACATGAATTCCAGTTTCGTATTGGTGTGTGTGTGTGTGTGTGTGTGTGTGTGTGTGTGTGTGTGTGTGTGTGTGTGTGTGTGTGTGTGTGTGTGTGTGTGTGTGTGTGTGTGTGTGTGTGTGTGAAAGAGAGAGGTGGGACATGTTCATGCAGGCTTTATGCTGTGAAATATTTATGTGTGTGTGTGTGTGTGTGTGTGTGTGTGTGTGTGTGTGTGTGTGTGTGTGTGTGTGTGTGTGTGTGTGTGTGTGTGTGTGTGTGTGTGTGTGTGTGTGTGTGTGTGTGTGTGTGTGTGTGTGTGTGTGTGTGTGTGTGTGTGTGTGTGTGTGTGTGTGTGTGTGTGTGTGTGTGTGTGTGTGTGTGTGTGTGTGTGTGTGTGTGTGTGTGTGTGTGTGTGTGTGTGTGTGTGTGTGTGTGTGTGTGTGTGTGTGAAAGAGAGAGGTGAGACATGTTCATGCTGGCTTTATGCAATAGAAGCGTGGGTGTGGTGAAAATCATGATTAATTGAGGTTTAGCCAGATCGAACAATAAACATGGCAGAGGTTGGATGGTTCAGATCACTTCACAAGGAGCATTTAAAAAAAATTCTAACCTTCTAATTTAGAAGGGCTAAAAACTCCCTTCACAACATTTGTGTGAGAGACGTTGATTTTCCTTCCTCGTAGAGTGTGTTATTTCAACCTGAAGGCTGGTAAGGTAGATGACTGTCGTCATTTGGTTTTGCAACAGATAAATATTTGCAAGTGTGCTGTGCTAACACACCATCTCTCGCTCCCCTACACACACGCAAACACATTGACAAGCTGATTGCTGCTCTGAATTATGGCCAGAGAAGTTTGAAAGGAACGTCTTTTGCTTTTTTCAAAGAGATTATAAAGACATTTTGGCAGATTGTTGGAGAGACATTTAAAGTTCTTCCAGATGGTCCCCTGAAGTCTCCTTATAAAAGAGCCCCTTGTTTTATTGTTGCAAATGAAGTCAACTTCAATTGAATGACACGGTTGATGAGGCGTCAAGTTTGTGTGTGTTTATGTAGAAAAGTGGGTCGCTGCTAGTTTGTGTTGCTTGTCACATTTATTACACAACCTTAAAGGCTGTCTTTGTCATACCACTGGATGTTTCATATTGGGTCATGTTAGCAACTCTGAATAATTAATTTCCTTCAAAAGTCTTTTTAAGTTTGATATCTTGCTTTCCATCTGCACACAAGGTTCACTTTTGTTTTTAAATGGGTCAAATCATGAGGAATTAGATGTTCCTTGATCTTTTGAGATACTAGAGTTCATTGCACTATGAAAACATGCAGCAACTTTGAGAAGACGTCCAAAAGGAGCATCTATAGAAACTAAGTAGAAAAACAGGTTGTTAAAGTGTTTGAATTTGTGATGCTGGAAACGTGAAACATAAAACACTCACATTTAGACATCAGCACCTATTGTGGGGGTCAGAAATGTGGCCAACTCAGTCAGGGTGAGATAATAAGAGTAGGACAGATGCTCCTCAATATCCTTCGGAAAGAGCCCATCTAATCTTTACAATCTGAGTGGCATATTTTGTCGCAAATTGTTTTGTTTCAATGCAGTAATGCAAAAAACTATGCAGGACTATATTGTATTGTTAATAAATTCCAAATGTTACAGAAGCAAAACTTAAGACATTTAATTCTAAAGGTAACAGAGAAGGTGGAAAATTGTCAAATAAAAAAGTTAAATTAACAAAATAAATAAAAATAAATCTGAATGGCCCCTTAAACGTCCACTTTTTCAATGTCTTATAGCAGAAAGCCACTCCTTTTCTGACTTTTGTCAGACAGGCTTCAGTTCACCTTTCTTCTGCTGTTTGTTTTAGATCAAGAGTCAAGTGATTCACAACGTCAGTTTGAAATGTCTAAATTGAAAAATGAGTTTAAAGTCTGTTGAACTCACACACTATCAAATAATCACAATGGAATGGCTAATGACTGATAGGCCAAGGCGTGCCCATAATTCAGCTGTGATTTAAACACTTCACCCAGTGGCCTCTTTCACAGCCTATAATAGCGGCACAAATAATTGTTTTATTGCTCAGAGTTTGCACTTTCATTGCTCAGGAGACTTAATTAATTTCTTAGTTGTGTTTAAATGATCAACATTGTCTCTGGTTTTTCATTTTAAATCGGCATTATGCAAACAAAAATACAAATAATCTTATGCTCACCAAGGCTGCATTTATTTAATTAAAATATTGTGAAGTATTATTAAAAAAAAAATATAAAAAAAATAAAAAATATATAATATATATATATATATATATATAGGAATACACTGTAATGTAATTAATTCCTATTATGCAAAGCAGAATTTACAGCATCATTACTCCAGTCTTCAGTGTCACATTATCCTTCAGAAACCATTCTAATATACATGTATTACAAGTCCTTGCTGAATAAAAGTATTTTTGAATAGTATACATACTTTTTGAATAGTAATTTAGTAAATAAATGTGGATAGAATGGCTCAGAAAAATCGGCCGTGGGAGGAATCAGAAATGTTCAAATGTATATTTTGTTGTGGATGTTTCACTCAGCAAACTGCAATTTACCACTCACAATTTGTGCAAAAATGACATAACAAAAAGTACTAAATATTAACAACACCGTGTTAACATTATGAAGAGATAAATGTGTGAGTTTGTGTGTGCTGAAGGCTAGCTGGAGAATATACTGTGCGTCGGTGGCGGAGCTAGAGTTTTATACATGGGGTGTCCAAGGCTAATTTAAGTTTAAGTTTATTTATTTACCGAGGCAATGCACATTAATAAACATAACTGTAAATGTGCCAGAATTAGCCCAAAGGGCTATTTTTCATCTGTAGACCCTTGACAGAATGTTAAAAGGTCACCCTAAAAACAAAGACAGAGTATCACATATATACACATCATATGGAGAAAAAATAACAAATAAAAAATATTCACACACAAACACAAAAAAAATATGCTACTAAGATACTAAATATAAGTGAATTATCTAAAACAAAGTAAATATATGAGGGAAAGGAGAGCGAAAGAGAGAGAGATGGCAACAGGAGAAGGCAACATAGCCAAGAGCAATTGGTACAAGGAAGTCTATTGTCAAGAATACAATACTAATGTTGACAGTGCTGAGTTGTCAGTAACCATTTTTTAAGATGTAATCGGCTAATTGTTGATGGGATGGAGTTCCATTCCCTTGCAGCTTTGACTGAAAATACAGACTGACTGAAGTTACTTCTTTTGAGAGGAATAATACAGTCCCCTCTTTCCCCACCCCTTGTAGCAGTTGTTCTAATATTCACAAACTGTTTTAGTGGTGAAGTAAAGCTATGCATAGTTTTAAACAGCAGACAAATATGTACATATTTTATCAAGTTATCCCAGCTTAGCAAATTGTATTTTTTTAATATTGAACAATGATGAAACTGAACTGATTTCTAATCAAGATGTTTTTGTGATTGTTTATACAAAGACTCTAGTGGTTTCAGAGTAGTAATACTAGCTTGCGACCAAGTAGTTAAACAGTAAGTAATATGAGAAATAATCATGGAATTCATATACATCAAAGCGGCCTCAGAATTGGAATGCATATACATCAAAATGGAATGCATATACATCAAAGTGGCCTCAGACGACATATAATCACGAATAAAAAAAAATAAATACTAAATCTGACCCGGTTACAGACCTTTTTAACCTGCGCCTAAAATTAAAGTTTGGAATCAATTAGTACTTATATTCAGATGCAACTTGTAATCTTTCCCCTGATACAAATACATCTGGCACTTTACTTAAACCCTTAATTTTGGTAATGAACATACAAACTGTTTTAGAGATGTTTAACTGTAAGCAGCATTGTTCTAGCCAAGCTGTAACATGAACCAGGGATTCTGTAAGTTCCTTTGCAACTTTTGACACACTATTTCCATGTATATAAATGACAGTTTAATCTGCATACATTTGAATGTTAGTTATTAGGACAGACGGATGTAAGATCATTGGTGTACAATGCAAAAAGTTAAGGACCCAGAATAGATCCTTGTGGAACACCAGTGTCAGGGTTCTCACCCCTTCTGTCACTGTCACTGTCTTTGTCGCTGCCTGTTGATGTGGCTGAGTATGTGTTTCTGTCTCCCTGTCTGGTTGGTCTTGTGTCCTTGTTTTTTATTGTTCTTGTCTTGCTCCTTGCTCTAGCATTTTGGCTGTTATTGCCTTTTGCTTTTATTTTAATATTTATTTAGTTTTTTCTAGTCCTGATCTTCTGTTTTTATATTTGTTTGCTATTCTTTGATTTTATTTGTGTTGGTTAAATTATTAATTTCTTTATTACTTATTTATTAGTTATTTTTGTTTTATTTAACCCCCTACCTGCATTGGACTTCTTATTTTCCTGTGGAGTCTTGTCTTGTCTCTGTGTTGTTATAGAGTTCCTGTCCTGACCTGCTCCTGTTACTGGTTCACCCTGCCTGGTACTTGGCCCGCTTCAGAGTCTGCAGTCAACAAGTATCTGAGCTCTGCTCTATGGTGCCTTGCTTGGCCTTTTCCATCTGCCTGGCCTTGCCACTTCTTCTGCTGCTATTCTGCCAGTTGATGTCCAGGCTATCCAAGTGGTTTTCCCTAGCTGTCTTTCTGTTTACTGTATTCTTGTCGTTGAATCACATGCAAACCTCACTACCCTCTTGTATCTCTGTTTTGTAATAAATCCTTGACACTCACTCACTCACTCTGCAATTGGGTCCTCCTTCCCGATCCCTGACATTACGAACCGGCCATTACAGGACCCAGCAGATGAGCTTCACTACAGATTTTTTTTTCTAGTCAATTCAGCTCTGGTTTTCATTAATCCTGCCTTGTCAGTTCCAGATACCCCTGAGTCGACTACGTTTGCCGCAGCCATCCCTGGGTCCGTCAAACTAGTTCCAGACCCTCCTGATTTGACCAAGTTTGCGGCAGTTATCCCTGATCCAGTCAAAGGTGAAGTGAAGGAGAAGAGATGCATCAATTTATTGGCCTTCTTCCTGAAGCATATATCTGTGGGTCCAGGAAGACTTGAGTCAAGAGGACTGAAGCCCTGTGAGTCTAGAGACGTCTAACTTGAGGCTCGGAGACCAAGGCCACCGAACAACAGCTACGAAGCATTTTCCTGAGCCCCAGAGTCTTTGGCTTGTCTATAGAAGTTATGCCAGAGACTGTTCCAGTTGGTCATGTCAAGCTTTCAGAAGTTGTTCATGTTAGTCAAGCCTATGAGATTCTTCCTGTCTGTAATGTCATATCCTCAGAAGATGTTCCTGTCAGTCATGTCCAGATCACTCCTGTTTTTCAAGTTATGTCCACGAAAGATGTTCCCTTCAGTATGTCAAGTTACATTGCCTGTTGAGTCCACAGAAGTGGTTCCTGCCAGTCATGTTCATGGAGACCATTCCTATCTGTCAAGTAACGCCTTCAGAGGTCATCCCTACCTGTCCCCTCTGGCCATATAAAGTGTCCCTGCCTGTCCTGTCATGCCTACAGAGGTCGTTCCTGCCAGTTGGGTCATGGCCGTAGACGGTGTTCCTGCCTGTCAAGTTATGGCCATATAAAATGTTCCTGTCTGTCCTGTTATGCCCTCGGAGGTCATCCCTGCCAGTTGGGTCATGGCCATAGAGATTGTTCCTGTCTTGTCAAGCCCTCAGATGTTGTTCCCACCTGTCATGTCTGGGCCATATAAAATGTTCCTGCCTGTCATGCCTACAGAGTTTTTTCCTGCCAGTTGGGTCATGGCCATAGACAGTGTTCCTGCCAGTCATGTTATGGTCATATAAAATGTTCCTGTCTGTCCTGTTATGCCTCGAAGGTTGTCCCCGCCAATTGGGTCATGGCCATGAAGATTGTTCCTGTTTGCCTTGTCAAGCCCACTGAGGTTGGCCCTGCTAGTCAAGTTTCCCACTGAGATCATACCAGACCAGCTTTCGGTTGTGTCTGACGAGTCCCTCAGAGGATGTTCCTACTAGTTGTGTTCCACCAGAGGAGGCTGTTCCTGTCAGTTTTGTCCTGCCCTAGAAGATTGATCCTGTCTGTCTTGCTAAGCCCACAGAAGTTGTTCCTGCTGGTCAAGTTCCACTCACCGAGATCATACCAGACCAGCTATCTGCTGCTTCTGATGAGTCCCTCAGAGAGTGTTCCTGCTAGTTATGTTCCACCTGTGGAGGCTGTCCCTGAGCTTACTGCTCCCCCTGTCATGATCTCTGAAGATGTTCCCGTACAGCCTGCTCCAGCCCAATACTAACTGCTTGTGACTGACTTCAAAAAGCCCCGACCCACCCCTCCACCACTGCCTGCACTATCTACCATCCTGCAACTACAGTCTGTTTGGTGGAGTTGGACGTCAGGAGGCGTCCGTTGGGAGTGACAAGTGACAAAATGGCAAGTCTGCGCCTGCTAGCTATATATGCCTACCAGTGATTAATTAGTACATTTCGAGGCCCCAGAACAAAGCGGAGTGATGGATCCGGCATGTGATTAGAGGAGGGAGAGGTAAATGGAGCATTCCGCCAATCACATTGGTGGACCAGCTTAGGTGACTAACAGCGTGCATTAGTTGCTTTTATTAGGGTTCGCACATGAAAAACCTGAAAAAGCCATGCATGAAATTTTGAAACAGCAGTTTTCAGGCCTTGAAAAAAAAAAGTAATGCAATTTTATTTTGTTTATAATAAATATACCTAACCTAAACTACACTCTTAAATTCTGCGCTTAGCGTCTACGTTACGGCTCTCAGCCCGCTCTCTGTTCGTTGGTTGGACGGCTGGTGCAGAGCCGGAGATAATCTGGGAGCTGGTTTGCTATATCAGACTGAGTACAGAAGCGAACTTAAATTGAGCGGAATTACGAAGTCCGACGTAGTCACGCTAGCTTTTGCAGGTGCAGCACAAAGAGTCAATTCCCCACTCCCACGACCAGAACCAGTACAGCCATGGCCGAACCAGGCCCCTGGTTCGAGATGTTGCTGCAACCGTGTCCATCAACAGCGGAAGGCCGAACCTCGCCGAGAAGCACATTACATGTCCTAAAAGCTGTTTGGCCCACTGATACATGTCTGATTTCAGTGCAGTTATAGGGGAAGTCGTAGACTAATGGTTAGAGAATCTGACTTGTAATCCAAAGGTTGTGAGTTCGAGTCTCGGTCCGGCAGGAATGCCATTGCCCTTGAGCAAGGCACCGAACCCCCAACTGCTCCCTGGGTGCCGCAGCATAAATGGCTGCCCACTGCTCCGGGTGAGTGTTCAAGGTGTGTGTGTGCGTTCACTGCTGTGCGTGTGCACCTTTGATGGGTTAAATGCAGAGCACAAATTCCGAGTATGGGTCACCCACCATACTTGGTCGTATGTCACGTCAGTCATTAGAGGCAGACGGTTGTCGCTTCTGTGATGCTTGCGTAGCAGGTGCTGATCGGCATACTTTAGCAAAGTGATTTTTTTTATTTTTTGGCCCTGGAGTTGTGTTAGCTAGAGCCACAGTTGCTGCAGAAAACTAAACTTCTACGCCTTCCTTGCAGCTGTGTAAGCTGCACTAGAAAACATGTTTCTTCAGTGTCTATTTTATCTGAAGGAAATGGACCATGGTGTGTGAGACAGACAGATCATATTTGCTGCGTCGGCGCATCCACCAGGGGGCGTGCATTAGCGAAAAGCGTGTAGCATTCAGTTGCTTTATATAGTGTTAATTCGTCTGGTTCCAGCAACAGTTTCTCCCGAGCCTTGTCACACAATATCCCTTCAATAAACTGATCACGAACGATCTGATCTTGAAGAGTCCTATAATTGCATGAGCGTGCCATGTCACGCAGATTAGTTACATAGTTTTGCACGGACTCACCCGGACACAGCAGCCGTTTGCATGAAATGTCAGTGTAATCCATGGCCTCGAGGTATTGGTACCACCGAACCAACTCACCCACGGAATAGGCGGTTTACCAGGCACAGGAAGAAAACATGATGGAGACGGTAAACTAAACTCAGCCATCCTCGTCGCCAATGTTGTGTATAAACTGACTGAACGCTAAAGAACTCAGTTCTACATGGGAGCTTGAACGGTTGCTTCTTTTCTTTATTCACTCTCTGTTTCACGCACACAACTCATGCACGTGCACGCACTTCAAGAACACTCTGTAACATGGTGAACACAACACGCATGACTCACATCCTTGAATTCGTGGCTAAAATAAATGCTTCTTTTCGTGCAATTAAACAAAGAAAATGAAATAGTAGCATATACGTTTTTGGGGTGGCACCCATGGCGGCCAATCAGATGTCCAGTTCCACCCCGGACACTCGTCTGGCTCCGCCACTGCTGTGCGTATTTTCCATGTAGTTCCTCGGTCGCTGGAGAGTTATAGCGATACAGGATTCTCCCACAGGTATCATTACCACCATTCTGACCTCATTACACTTGCAAGTTTTTCCCCACTCTCTCTTTCTGCCTGCTCTCTGTCTCTCAGTGCATGTGGAGGGGGTCGACATGTCAGTAGGCCCAGGAGGGACTTTTGGATAATCCAGAGAATATGGAACAGCTCACCATTTCAGAGACAGTTGTGTCATTGGTCTGGACCATGTCACATTCACAACCGCCTTACAACATGCACGCACGCACACACACACACACGCACACACACACAGCTGGTGCATATCACCTCCAGCGCTGTGATTTTCCCACACGAAGAAAAAGATTTTCTTTATCTGTTTACATCTACTGAGTCAGATGTTATTGTTTCTATCGCTTCCACCACTGTTAGTGTTGGGTGAAGCAGACATAGTGAAATCATTTGCGAATGTGTTTGTACATGTTCATGTCACATGACAGTTTCCTTATGATGGCCTAAAACATCTTAAGATGTTAACTGAATTAAAAAACAACACATTTTAGCCTGACAAAGAGCAGCAGATGAAGTTAGATAATGGACCTTAGGGCAGACGCCATATTTAATGTTAATTGAAAAAAAAATGTTTTAGTAATCATGGCAGCAGCAATTCATGACATCATGGAGAAGAGGGTTATAACAGGTTATATATTATTGAAGGTCTATGATAAATTTCAACATATTTAAGAACTGATTCAGGTATTTGAATCAATGGTGGGTGGATGTTATATAGTCCATTTTAAAAGTGTCAGATAAACATAATATATTGGTACACTATAAAAATATTATTTTAAATGTACAGTTAAAAACATCAGCAATGGTTTTCAGAAATTCACCAAATAGTACATAATATGATGACAATGTTTCAAGTATTACAGGATGGTATATTGGTACCTGTATAGTTTACAACTTTTAACCGTGTATTTTATTAAATATATACATTTACATGCTCCCCTTGGGCACAATACTCCAGAAACATAACATTAATTATCATTGTTACGCTGATGACCTCCAACTATATCTTCCAATCAAACCAGGAAATGACTTTTCATTAGATCATCTTTTTTATGCCTTAATGAAGTCAAGACCTGGATGACAAAAAAACTAATTTACAATTGAATTAAAATAAAACCAAAGTGTTTCTACTGGGCCCTGCTGCTACTAACAATTCCATTAAAACACAGTTAGGTTTTCTAAGTAATAACCTACACAATCATGCAAAAAATATTGGAGTCCATGTTGATCCTCTTCTCCAATTTGATATGCATGTGAATGCAGTTGTAAAGAGTAGCTTTTTTTCATCTCAGATCAGTGGCTAAGGTGAAACACTTTCTTTCTAGTAAAGACCTTGAAAGAGTAATCCATGCACTAATTTATTCTCATTTGGATTACTGTAATTATTTGTACATTGGCCTACCTCAATCTACACTGTATCGATTACAGATGGTTCAAAATGCAGCAGCCAGATTCTTAACAGGAACTAAGAAAAGGGATCATATCACCCCTGTCCTTGCCTCATTGCACTGGCTCCCTATAAAACTTAGAGTCGACTTTAAGATCCTACTTTTTACATACAAGGCATTGCATAATTCTGCCCTGGATTATATTTGTGACCTTATCAAGCCATATACAGCCTCTAGGTCTTTAAGATCTAGTGATCAGTTACTTTTATCTGTCGCCCGTTCACGTTGTAAAACAAAAGGTGATCGAGATTTCTCAGTAGTGGCCCCAAAGCTGTGGAACAGTCTACCTTTGAACATCAGAGCTTCTCCATCATTGGATGCTTTTAAATCTAGCTTAAAGACTTATTTTTACTCTTTAGCATTTGAGTGATGTTGTGTATCTACTTTGAATAGTTTAATCGGTGCTTTATAAAATTACATTGTAAATAGTTTTTGATACTTGTTTTATTTTCTGTTGTCTCCCCTTCCTTTCTCTTTTAAATTCAGTTATTTTAGTGTAAACCACTTTGGATCAACTACAGTCGTGTTAAACTTGTGCTCTATAAATAAAATTTGACGTGCCTTGCCTAAGTTATTAACTTATAACTTACATAACAAAAATAAGAAGAAACAAACAAACAAAAAAAATACTGAATTTAAATAAATGTCATGACAAACTCATAAATTCACCATAAACTATACATTATACAGTATTCAGTAAAATTACATATAATGTGCAATACAATTCCTTATAATATGATGTTAAGCCATTTATACAATTTAACTCCTTTCTTCAGTTATAATAACAAACGTTTACATTGTGCCTTAGACATTATTTCATTAGAAAAGAAAAATAAATAAATAAAAATCTGTTTCTGTGAAATATTTTTTTTAACATTGTAATTAAACCCAAGCTGTTCCATAGGGACTGTTTGTAATTCCCATTTTTACAGTATTTATATTTACAACATTATGATGTTAATCAATGTAATTACCAAAACAAAAATGTATATATATATATATATATAAGCGCACACACACACACACACACACACACACACACACACACACACACACACACACACACACACACACACACACACACACACACACACACACACACACACACACACACACACACACACACACACACACACACACACACACACACACACACACACACACACACACACACACACACACACACACACACACACACACACACACACACACACACACACACACACACACACACACACACACACACACACATATATATACTGCATATGCAAGTAATATTATATTGATTGGCTATTTACTGGTCATACAGTAAAATGAAAATAATAATTTGGCTTACCGATATCAGACAGAATTTTTATATATATCTAAGTGCATTTCTAAAAAAAACTATGAACATATGAATGAATGAATGAATGAATAGTAATGAATCAAGTGTTCAAATAAATGATGCTATTAAATCTTAACTCATTCTTAGTGAAGTTGTGAATACAATGTATCCCATCTACAGTACATCCCTCACAGCCTCATTTTCATTCACATAAAATTAAATATTGTGTGTAGCATTTAGAAGACACTTCACCAGCCAAGAGGCTGAGTGTAATAGCACGTTCCCTAAAACACTGTTTATACAAAAACATACACCAACACACCCATGCCACACTGTGCTTGTGTAGTAAACAGGAAATGGGTGAATAGCAGTCTATATTACAGGATCCAGGTCTTACTCATTGAGCCTCATACAACAAAGAGGAACAATGAGTCATGAAGACAAAAGCCTAAGCCTAAAAATAGACCCAATCACATGACAGTGTGTGTCTTTAAAAGCTGCCTCTACTCTCATGGTGGCCTGATGTCTCTCTCTCTCTCTCTCTGTGTGTGTGTGTGTGTGTGTGTGTGTGTGTGTGTGTGTGTGTGTGTGTGTGTGTGTGTGTGTGTGTGTGTGCGCGCATGCGGGTGCATGTTTGTTTTTTCACTGTTTTCAGGGACGCCGCAAGCAAACTTGGGGTTTCTCCAAAGAATGGAGCAATATCCTGCAACCCAGCTGGTTTAGCCCTGCAAACAGGACGGAGGAGGACAGCGTGCCTGTAAATTCTGAGAATCTCAAGCTATCATTTGCTAACAAGCTGAGATTAGGAGCACTCCCTTTAGGAGCACTCTTACAGCTCCTTACCTGTATAAAAGAAACCTGGGAGCCATAAATCTTGCTGAGTGATAGGGGATCAAATACATATTTCACTCATTAAAATGCAAATCAATTTATATGTTTTTTTGAAATGCATTTTTCTGGATTTTGTTGTTGTTATTCTATCTCTCACTGTTCAAATAAACCTACCATTAAAATTATAGACTGATCATTTCTTTGTCAGTGGGCAAACGTACAAAATCAACAGGGGATAAAATATTTTTTTCCCCCACTGTATATATATATTCAGAATTCCGGAAATGTTGGGACGTTTTTTAAATTTGAATAAAATGAAAACTAAAAGATTTCAAATCACATGAGCCAATATTTATTCACAATAGAACATAGAGAAAATAATAAATGTTTAAACTGAGATATGTTACACTTTTATCCACTAAATGAGCTCATTTCAAATTTGATGCCTGCTACAGGTCTCAAAAAAGTTGGCACAGGGGCAACAAAGGGCTGAAAAAGCAAGACATTTTGAAAAGATTCTGCTGGGAGAACATCTAGCAACTAATTAAGATAATTGACATCAGGGGTCTCATTTATAAAGTGTGCATATGCACAGATTTGATCTTAGAGTGTGCATACGCTTAAATCCGCGCCAGCGCTCATATTTCTAAAAATGGTCTTTGACGTGGAAAAGTGCTTAGCGTCACGTCAGGGTCTGAGCAGACGTATGCAATTTTTATTGTATAATTATTGCAAGTTTTGAAAATGTAAGCTGTTCTTGCAGCTCGCTGTTCTAAATTATGATGATTGGTGATATTTTATATGTTAATTATATTAATTAGGAGTCGTTAACCAGTAAAGAGCTGAAACCATTCAATTACGTGCAAGTTCAAGATCATTTGCGATTCATAGATTTCACATCTGAAAGAGACTCGTACGTGCATTTTCTGTTTGTACGTTTATTCTATGAATCAAACGTACGCATATTCGAGATATGAAAGTGAAGTGAAAGTGGCGTGACATACGACCAAGTATGGTTACCCATACTCGGAATTTGTGCTCTGCAATTAACCCATCCAAAGTTGGCACACACAGCAGTGAACAGACACACCGTGAGCACACACCCGGAGCAGTGGGCAGGCATTTGTGCTGTGGCTCCTGGGGAGGAGTTGGGGGTATGGTGCCTTGCTCAAGGGCAACTCAGTTGTGGTATTGAAGGTGGAAGAGAAGACTGCACATTGACTCCCCCCACCTAAAATTCAATACAAGTCCAACTCTCTAACATAGGCCACGACTTCCCCCGTTATGATCATAAGATCAAATTTAGGATGGTTTCTGCGCAACATTTTATAAATGAGGCCCCCGGTCTATAACATGATTAGCTATAAAAGGGATGTCTTAGACAGGCAAAGTCTCTCAGAAGTAAAGCTCTCCAATCTGTGAAAGAATGCGTAAAAAGATTGTGTAAAACTTTAAAACAAAACGTTCCTCAATGTCAAATTGCAAAGGCTTTGCAAATATCATCATCTACAGTGTGCATCAAAACTTTCAGAGAAACTGGAGAAATCTCCTTCTTATTCTCAGGCCCTTAGATGACACTGCATCATTGGCATTACTAAATGGGCCCAGCAAAAAGGAAGCCATATGTGAACATGGTCCAGAAGCGCCGTCGTGTTCTGTGGGCCAAGGCTCATTAAAAATTTACTGTTTCAAAGTGGAAAAGTGTTCTATGGTCCGACAAGTCAAAATATGACATTCTTGTTGGAAATCCCAGACACCGTGTCCTCCGGGCAAAAGAGGAGGGAGACCTTCCAGCGTGTTATCAGCGCTTCAGTTCAAACGCCAGCATCTCTGATGGTATGGGGGTCCATAAGTGCATACAGTATGGGCAGCTTGCATGTTTTGGAAGGCACTATGAATGCTGAAAGGTATATCAATATTTTAGAGCAACATATGCTCCCCTCCAGGCAACGTGTATTTCAGCAGGACAATGCAAAATGACATACTGCAGCTATTACAACAGCATGGCTTCGTAGTAGAAGAGTCCAGGTGCTGAATTGGCCTGCCTGCAGTTCAGATCTTTCACCTATAGAGAACATTTGATGCATTATTAAACAAAAAAATTGTCAAAGACGACCACAAACTCTTCAGCAGCTGGAAACCTATATCAGCCAAGAATGGGACAAAATTCCATGACCAAAACTCCAGAAACTCATAATCTCGATGACCAGACGTCTTAAAACTGTTTTGAAAAGAAGAGGAGATGCTACACCATGCAAACATGCCCCCGTCCCAACTATTTTGAGACTTCTAGCAGGCATCAAATTTGAAATTAGCTAATTTTGTGCATACGATTGTAAAATTTCTCAGTTCAAACATTTGTTATGTTATCTATGCGCTATCGTGAATAAAATATTGGCTCATGTGATTTGAAAGTCTTTTAGTTTTCATTTTATAAAAAAAAAAAAAATAAAATACGTCCCAACATTTCCGGAATTCGGGTTGTATAAATATATTTCTAAAATAGATTCTTATGTTGTATACATAGTTATATAATACATTAACCATGTGCTAAATAATATGCAAATTTATGAGATGAAAGCTGACATACACCCACATCACTCACCATTCACTCTAACAGTTGTGTTAGAATGAATAACAGTCTAAACAAAACATTCACAGCAAAAACTATGGCTATAACAATAACAATAACGTATTGCTCCATCCTCTAAAAGAATAGCAAAGGAACAGCATCACTGAAATAACTTTGTGGAATTAAGCGGTGTGGATGCTAATACATTTATCATAATAGTTTTCATTATATTTTTTTACTTGGTGTAAATGGGTCTTTTTTCTTTATTTTTCACTTGACATTTTGTCTATATTCACTTGACATAACTGTATGTGGGTGTCTCCAACTGTGCGAAGTGAGAAAACAAAGGCTTACTCTGATGGAGATCAGCTGAGGTGCATGTTCGCATACACCAGTCATTAAAGTACAAGCCTGCCATAAAACACCTAATCCTCCAGAGATTACATTAGAGTAAACTCACTGAGCCTTTCATTTCAAGAGCTGTCTGCAATGCAGCACATTTAAAATGTCCTTAAAGCTTATTTGACCTGTGACTTAATTTAGTTCTTTGATCTAGTATCATAAAAACGTATTTCCCCCCCTTCCTAGCAAAACAAAGAGACCTTTATATTGAAATAAACCTTTAGACGACCACATCCTACCTTCAGTGTAAATGTGAACAATGGCTGAACAAGAGATAGACACACAGACAGACAGACAGACAGACAGACAGATATATAGACAGACAGACAGACAGACAGACAGACAGACAGACAGACAGACAGACAGACAGACAGACAGACAGACAGACAGACAGACAGACAGACAGATAGATAGATAGATAGATAGATAGATAGATAGATAGATAGATAGATAGATAGATAGATAGATAGATAGATAGATAGATAGATAGATAGATAGATAGATAGATAACATTTTTGTTTGGAAAAAAACATTTAATTGTTTAGAAGCATTTTATTTTGGACATTTTTCTTTTTCTTACAGATGTTGATGAATAGAACAGCTGAGCCCGATATCTTGCCCGACAAATTTTATAAACTGTTGAGCAATTCATTATAATCTAATGTATCCTGTTGATTGTAAATTAATAAAACATGTTTCTTCCCATTGTTTGCATGTAACTCTTGGGCTCAATGGAGCCTTATTTCAGTGAGATCAGCATGCATACTGGGAAGGTAGAGCACCTCATCTGACTGGGGGATATTTCCAGACAGATGATGAGAATCAGCCTGGATATTTTCATTCAGCAGATTCAGCTACATCATCAGGTCAAAAGACTTTAGTTTTCTTCAAAGTTAATCTGCAACTATCGTAAAACTAGCATCTGGCCTACTAGCTACATAAAGGAGCATGAGCTATAGTGGAGCTGGGTCAAATTACCACATTTACCATTTGATTCCTGTCCTACAACCTGCAAATCAGCCCAACATTTTGAAAATGTTTGTTTGAGTAGCAAATCAGCATTTTATGATTTCTGAAGGATCATGTGACACTGAAGACTGGAGTAATGATGCTGAAAATTCAGCTTTGCATCACAAAAATAAATACAATTTAAAATCTATTCAAATAGAACGCAGTTATTTTAAATTGCAATATTATTTCACAACATCGCTGTTTTTAGTGTTTTTTCGATCAAATAACACAGCCTTGGGGTAAAAAATAAATACAAGTCTTACCAATCATGCACAAACTTTTGAATAGTAATATTGATCATGTTTTCAATTAAAGTTGTACCTCTTTTCTGTAGCTTGTAAAATGTAACTCTGATCAGGCTCTAGCTAATTCACCATTTTACCTTCTCTGGTAAGTGCATTTGTAATCTCTCTTTCTCTCTCTATCACTCTTGCGCTCTATGACCCCTGACCTTTAATAAACAACGCCTGATCCAGAGTATGTGGATAAGTGCAGTGTGTATGTTTGGCTAGCTCTCGGTCTCTGTTGGTACGTGCAGTGCGAGGGGGAGCTCGTACAGCTCGGCTCTTGTTTACTCTGAATGTTCCCCACTGCTGATGTTTAATGTCATCAAGGCTTTTCTCTCCTCAGACAGGCTTTACGTAAGCTTTCATAAGATTCGAGTATGTGTGTGTCCGTGTGAAAAATGGCAGTTGCATTGTAAGGAAATCCAGGCGTTTCGCCCACCAAGCATAAACCAGTTCAAGGGCCGTTTTTAACATATCGAGATACCAACCCACTTGAGCGGTTATTGAAGTGCTGCTTATATACTGTACCCAAAGGTGAAATTTAATGTGAAATCTATAAAGCATCTGTTAATTAAATTATAGCACACAACAGGGCTGGATATCTTTCATCCGATACAGCTGATATAAAACACTTGTGTGATTCATGCTTAACTAAGTCAGTGTTCTTGGCCAGAGCAGCCTGTGGAAAACAAAGCAGACAAAATTGTTTTATTAGTTTCAACTATGGAGATGTGATCATGCTATATCCAGGTTTAAGAGCCCTAAGAGATAGCTGTTTTATTTCCTTGTCTTCCTTGGGAAGTGGAAAGGTCGAGGCTGTTATAATATATAGCCGAGTGCAGAAGAAATACGAGAAAGAGAGATTAAACAGATGAAAAACACAACATGTGACGCTTCATGGTACAGTACATGCGATATATGCAATATACTTTGCTACTTAAAAACCAATGCAATAAACAAAACAGTCCTCCTTCGCTTTGGTCTCCAATGTTCCTCCACTCCACAGTCACTGACTTCACAAATAATTTATTAGCTGACCAACATCTGTAAGCCATTGAAGCTGTTGTTTGGACGACCGAGCCATGCGGTGCTCAGCACTGTGTCCAGGTCACATGATGGGGTCAAAACATTGTTAGGAGGTGCAGAGAGCTGCTCCGCTGATGCTGAGACCATCCTCCCATGTCATGCTCTGAAGCATTTTATCATCCCCCTCTGTACTTCTCCAGCTCCCAAGTTCATCAGCATCAGAGACGCTGCCCTGAGAAAGAAATCACACTTCCTTCAAGAGAGTTCCATTCCTTTAGTGCATCTGTCATGGCTTGTTCTAAAGCCCAGGATCTGTTAGTAGTGGTTGTGATGGTAGTCAGTGCAGCAGTGCTGATGTACTAATGTTTGGATTTGACATCCAACATGATGAAAATGGTAATGTTGCGCAAAAGGCAATGTGTTTTATTTTTGCTCTGCCAATTGGTTGTCTTCAGTTATAGCACATGGTATGTAGGGTCTGTATCTTCTTTTGTTTCTTTTGCCAGCACTTCATCAATCAAAAACTTTAAAGTTCTGACTTTTTTGTTCTTCTCCACAATTACACTGTTTTCTGAAGCCACTGTGTTGACATATCCTATATTGTGCTGCCACTCCTCACTTTTTGTTCATAATAAGCATCGACAATCTGGGAAATAAGTATGTTTTGAGGTTCAATTTGTCTAAATATATTACATGTAATATATAATTAGTTTGCAGTGCATTTAAGGTAGGCCCATATATATTTGATCAGTTTGTGTGTCCCTTGTGTCCAGGGAATCAAACTCAAGATCTTTGCATTGCTGGTGTAACCCCCCAGGTCCGCACCGCACCTCGTTCTTGTTCAGAGTGGGTCTCAAACCCGGGTCTCCGGCATTGGGAGGCAGGCGCTCTAACAAGGAGGCTAAGCATCAGTCGCTAGAGTGCCCCTTGAGCACCTACCGCTGGCCTCTGTTACACTCATCCCCCTAAACCTCACTCCCATCCGGGTCACAGCACCAATGTTGCGATCCTACTTGCCCCCCTCCAAGCGGGATTCGAACCGCGGTCTCCGGCGTGGGAGGCTCTAACAAGGAGGCTAAAGGCCAGAACGTTTTCATTCACCGTTCCTGGCTGGTGGAATGAACTTCTCACCCCCATCCGGAATGCTGAATCCTTGACAATTTTCAAGCGACACCTGAAAACTATCACTTGACTTCATCTTAAAAAAAAACAAATAATACCTTCACTCTCTTTCCTTAACTTTGCTCTCTTTCCCTTAACCTCTCACTGTCTGGCTAGAATTTGCTCTGAACAATGCCTAGAAATTTGTATTACAAGCACTTCCTGTGTCTGTTTGCCTCTTTATAATGTATCGCTTATTGTATTCCTCAATTGTAAGTCGTTTAGGATAAAAGCTTCTGCTAAATGAATAAATGTAAATGTTAACACTGTACTCAATACCCGCAACCTCACACCAAATTTCAGGCCTTGTAGATAGGCAAGCATATATACAAATCATTAAGTGAGCAGAAATCCGAAATTTACATTAACATATCAGAGGAAGATGCAGATAACTCGACTGAATTGATGCCTGAAGAATGCACTTCCAGCAGCTATGATAAAAAGCAGTTGGTGGTTAAAGTTTTCTATGCAGTTTGATTTGATGAAAGTCTCGAGACCGATTACTCTTTTTCTCTATCCAATCAAGTTGATGGATAAAGATAATTTAAAAAAGCATGTAACGACCACAAACGGAGGAAAATAGCGGAGTAAAAGTACCGATACATCACTTAAAATGTACTCAAGTAAAAGTATACAATTTTTTAACTACTCAAAAAAGTACAATTACTGATAAAAAACTACTTAATTACTGTAACGTGAGTATTTGTAATTTGTTACTTCACAACCCTGTAAGTGAGTTAAAGTAGCACAGTTGCATCAGCTAATGTACTTCTATTTTGCTTTAACACTATTGGGTAGGTTTAGGGTTGGGTTGTGGTGTAGGGTGTAAGTTATGTTCTAACATGACAGAGCATTAACTTTTAGAGACACTCCCAGGGTATTTGAATTCTGAACAAGCTACAATACATGTCTGAGCCAACTTAATAAAAATGTTGCAATATATGCCGTAATCAACGTAATAAAAACGTGGCTACGGTCTCATACTGAAAGCATGTTTTGACACCAGGCAAGGACAGTTCCCTTTGAAACTGCTGCAAAATGTGCAATTAGATACGTAATATTGGTGTTGCAGAAACTGGGTTGCATATTCCTTGGATTTGCATATATGTGCTTTTATGAAAGTAAATAAGTATATGTAAATTCATCAATATATTTTGTCATTGCATATAAAGTAATTTACATTGAAACAAATGTCATTATTTAAATTAAAGGGGTCTGGCACCCCTCTCTTCTAGGTGCAATGGCAGTAGTTCCCAACCACATTTCTGGAGCCCCCAACACTGCACATTTTGCATGTCTCCTTAATCAAACACACATGATTGAGGTCATCGGCTCATTAGTAGAGACTCCATGATCGGAAATGGGTGTCTCAGACCAAGGAGACATACAAAATGTGCAGTGTTTGGGGGGATCCAGGAATGTGGTCGGGAACCACTGGCCTATAGCACAAATAACCTACATACTCTTTCTGGCATGTACAACCTACATATGTGGTGAATTAGTAATGTTATGCATAAACTAGTGCATGAAAATTCAGTGTGTGAAAATGTGCATTAAAGAACATCAGTATAAAAATATAAAATGTAAATATGTTTGAAACCTGGAAAGTGAAACTGCAAAATGGACAAACAGGCATTCAAATGAGGCAGGTATAGTCATGTTTGCTCACATCTCTGTTTAGTAACATCTGCGTGTGAAGTACAACTGAATCTCTGGGGCTATTTTGTTTGAGTCTAACTCTATGTTCTGTAATTGTATGTTATGGTATATACACACAATAAGAGCTGAACCAAGAGCTGAGTTGTGACCTGTGACATGGTCATGTGTTTGTGTGAGATGAGGGAGCTTTAAGAAATCCCTTTCACCAGCCTTGTTCAAATTTGGGTACAGTGACATACTGAATTCTTCTAAACATTGATTCTAAGCGGTGGGACGATATGGATGGTGTAGTGGGTTGCTACATTAAATTATTGGCGTTAATTGCAAGCTGTAATCATTAAGTCCTGAAGCAGCACAGTTAACTCCAAGGGGACTGTCCCTGTAACAAGTGTCCTATAAGTCAGGGGTTCTCACACTAGGGGGCAATACCCCGGGGGGTTATAAAAAGAGGTGGTGCAGCAAGACTAAAGCCCAATTTATACTTCTGCATTGGATCTACGCCGTAAACTGTGCGTCAGTTTTCATTTATACTTATGCGTTGTCATCCGCATCAATGTGCAGTACACATGCGGACAGCTAGTCTGCTGTGTCCACAGGCATGTTACTGGTGTAACCCGCAGTACCACGGCAAAAGCTGAAGAAGAAGCAGCTCGTTGGAGAAGCATTTTAGCCATGACGGCGGCAAATAAATATCAAATCATTATTTAAAACTACAGGAGAAGATGGCATTCTTTCAGTTTGCACAAGGACTTGTACCACGGCAGATCAACATTGTTTGTTGCGGTCGGGACAACTAGGGATGTATAAAGCTATGTAGTAAGTTATAATAACTTATAAGACACTTGTACTTTGCTTTGTTTTATTTTAAATAAGTAAAAATGTAAATTAACAATCAACTAAAACACAAAGACACATAAACGGCACACAGACTGTAAGTAAGTACGGAGGGGGGGTAGACCAATCTCAGCGGTGTAATGGCGGATAGAGGTGCATGTCAGGTACAGCGTATGGTTACGGCGGAGGCCTTGTGTGGCTCAGCCTGCGTGGCTCAGCGGGTAGGCTCGAGGGTATAAATGGGCGAAGATAGAGTACTGTCAGCAGATTGTTACGCAAAAGAAATCTCTTCAGGGTGATATAAGACCCCACTGCAAAATTATCCCACTTATTATACGGTTACTGGCCAGAAGTAAAAACTGGCCACAAACTATTAGTTTGACACATTTTGTCGTGTAGAAATCTAAATTAATGATGGATGGTTCTGACCAGCTGAGCATTGAGCTGGAAACTGAGCTACTTCAGTTACACCAAAGCACAGGTGACTAAACCAAGGCACAGGTGAGCTGGACCCAGACACACATCTGGACTAAACCAGCACACAGACAACTACCAAAACAGGAGCACTTTACCAGCAGGGGCTCTGGTGGAATGAATGCCTATTTTCCAGGAAGTTGGTATGATTTCAGTGAGCTGGATTTTACCAGAGGCATGAGCTATTTTACCAAAAAAAGCTCTGTTCATAGTGAGCCATTTCAGTGCATGCCAGTTTAAATGATAATAAGCTACTGCTACCGCTCAGAGCTCCTGCACTGATCAGCTTGCTGGTTTGTTTACTTCAATCTTTAATGAGTCCCTCGCTACCTCTGTGGTTCCCACCTCCTTTAAAAAATCTGTCATAATCCCAGTGCCTAAGAACAGTAAACCCTCTTGCCTGAATGACTATCGTCCAGTTTCCCTCACATCAATAGTCATGAAGGTTTTTGAGAGACTTTTAAAGAACCACATTTGCTCCTCCATCCCTGTTACTTTGGACCCTCTTCAGTTTGCCTATCGGCCAAATAGATCAACTGACAATGCCATCTCTCAGGTCCTGCACTCTTCCCTTACACACATTGACAGCAAAAATGGTAACTGTGTAAGGTTGCTTTTCATCGACTATAGCTCAGCTTTCAATACTATAGTCCCCATCAAGCTAGCTGTTAAACTCACAGACCTCGGCCTAAACTCTTCACTCTGTGACTGGATTCAAGATTTCCTCACCGGCAGACCTCAAGTGGTGAAAATGGGCCAGTTCACCTCAAACTCCATCACCCTGAACGGAGGAGCCCCACAGGGTTGTGTCCTGAGTCCCCTGCTCTACTCTCTCTACACACACGACTGCGTGTCCTCTCACAGCTCCACTTCTATTGTTAAATGTGCTGATGATACTGTGGTTCTGGGCCTCATTACCAACAATGATGAGACCGCATACTTGGATGAGGTAGAGAGACTTACATCATGGTGCCAGGACAACTGTCTCTCTCTGAACGTGAGCAAAACTAAAGAGCTGATTGTGGACTTCAGGAAGAGACAGCAGCGGCTCTACACTCCTCTTATGATCAGTGGGACCCCTGTGGAGAGAGTGAGCAGCTTCAAGTACCTCTGTGTAAACATCTCCGAGGACCTGACTTGGACTGCACACATTCAAGCACAGGTTAAGAAAGCCAGGCAAAGACTGTACCATCTGCGACAGCTGAGGAAATTCATGGTCTCACCAGCAATCCTGAAAACGTTCTATTCAGTGGCCATAGAAAGTGTACTGACTCAGTGCATCTCAGTGTGGTATGGTAACTCCTCAAAACAGGACTGAAAAGCTCTGCAGAGAGTTGTGCGCTTAGCTGAGCGCATCTCAGGGTCTGCTCTTCCCTCTCTGCAGGACATCTACTTCAAACGCTGCAAAAGCAGAGCTGCTAAAATCATAAAGGACTCAAATCACCCTGGTAACCGTCTTTGCATTTTACTGCCATCTGGCAAGCGCTTCAGGAGCATGATGGCAAAAACTGAGCGACTTAGGAGGAGCTTCTTCCCCCAGGCCATCAGGCTCCTAAACTCAAACTCGGTCTAATAACATTTGCAGGACTCAATTTAATAAAATGTAAAACATTCACTATTCTCCATCATCCGCATTGCTGCTATGTGTATATACCCGCAACAACCTGTTTGCACATTCCTCTTGCACATCCCTGCTTATATTATTATTTATTAAGTCCACAGTATATTGTATTGCACATTTTATTTTATTGCACATTTTACTCTTTATTTTTTCTTATTATTATTATTATTTTTATTTACCTACATTTATATATATTCTTGTGTTGTGTTACATATTTTGCACTGTCCATTGAGCGGACCTGACCTGATTTACATTTCACTACTGATTATATTCTGTATAATTGAGTATGTGACGAATAAAAAAACCTTGAACCTTGTCTGTTTTTTGTGAATTTGGTGGCACATTATCAAAACTACTCCACTCCTCAGTGGTTTTGGGGGGATTAAAACAGGAGAAATATATTTTTATCTTTGTAGGGTGGTTGTGTCCACACACTGCTAATACACATTTATACAAAAGTAAATTTTGCACCCAATATCCTTTTAAAGGGGCAGTGGCTCAAGAATTCCCGGTCCACCACTGGCTTCTGACATTATGAATCTGAACAAGTTAAGATGCAGAAACTCCACATCACAAACAAAAAATAAAAGCCCGTTGAAGTTGATTAAATGTAGAACTGTATTAATTACAATGTTACAAATAAATCCTTTATTTTAATAATTGTTTATAATTTTGCAAGTAAAGACAGAGTGTCTTTATGAGTGTGAATGTAGGTGTGTGTGTGTGTGTGGGGGGCTTGAACATTATTTTACTCTACAAAAGGGGGGCCCAGTAGAAAAACTAAAACACTGAAATAAGTTACTTTCCATGAAAGCTAAATGGCTGCTTACAAAATCTATTATGTTTTAGAAGAGAAAGGAGGAGAAAGAGGAGAAAAGTTAGTTATTGTATAAATGAATGTATACTACTTCTGCATCCACTGTGAAATTAGCATAAAAGTATGGTCACATTAGTGAAAATTGCTGTGAATTTTTGCAGGCAAAACAAGTTCAATAGCCATTTTCAGTGGTGTAGCTGTCAGTTGGTCTATATGGCGAATTTGTGAGACCAACTTCACAGAAATTCACAAAAAAAAACATACTGCCCAATTCAAATTTGTCCTGCACCTCAAGAATGCAGAAGTATCATATTTTGATTTCAAACTAGTTTGCATCCCTTGTACTACAAAAAAAGAACTGTTACCTACAAGTACACACAATTATACACAGTTCTCACAAGTGTGCACTCACACATTCACAGTTACAAAGAGTTGCATTGATACTAAATTAGAAACTCATAGAGCAGGTGTTATATGACCTCCATGCTACCACTGTACCATTTTACACAGCAACACAGACTTCCAGAAACACGAGAGTGGGAAAAAGCAGCTCACAAAAATTAAGCAAGCGACTTAGCAACCCCATCCCCCCAATACAGCCACTTTCTCTGTTCAGTTGCTTCTTGTTGCCAAAAGACAGCACAAGCCATGCCAGCTCTGCCAAGGACATCACTGTCAAAACAAGATTCACCACGCACCAGGCAGAGTTGTCTTCCTGCGCACACACACAAACACAAGTAATTTCACCATAGGCCATGAGGTCTCAACTTCACACAGTGGGCAACACAGGCTGAGTGATTCTGCGCTGTGCCAAAACTAACCCGTCTTTTCCACTAGACTAGACCAAGCAGTCAAGCAAGGCCCTGCTGTTCCTTTTTCACATCAGAGATGGGAGACGTTGAGTGAGTTCTGGCAATCTCAGAAAAACACCTTCTGTCCACCAGTCATTATACTTTTTCACCATAAATACATCTAAGTGAGCTAGCAAGTGCTAACACTGTATTTGGTTAGCTTTACACCTTCTGAGAAAATGTTTAGCTGGATTTGCAGTGGGATTTCTCTGAGTGTCCAGTGTTTTCCATTTCTGTTGGCCATGGTGGTCCAGGCTGGTTTATGCTAGTACTGATTTGGTGCAAGTCTAGTTGGTTGGCCAAGATCTTTCTGATCTGCTTGACCAAGGGAGGTTTGCTGGTTGAGTTGCTTGAGCTAGCATTTTAAATTGTTATCAATTACTCATTCTCGTGTCCTTCCAAACCTGTATGAATTGCTTTTTTCCATGGAATAAAAAAGAAAAAGTCTGACAAATGGGTTTTTGAGTTACATTTGAGAGCCAAATCAATACAATTTGTGAATGAATCTGTTTTACCACATTATTTTAAAAAGCTGAGTTACGTTTCACTTGGCAAACCCAAGCTTGATTACTGCCAGACTTGTTGAATCAAGAAATCACTTAAATAGAACCTGTCTGACAAAGTGAAGCATGCTTAAACGGGTCATCGGATGCCCATTTTGCACACGTTGATATGATTCTTTAGGGTCTTAATTACAAGTCTATAACATACTTTGGTTAAAATTTCTCAATGGTAGTGTAAAAAACACCTTTTTTACCCTGTCAAAATCAGATCTGTTTTCAGCAAGCCGTTTTTGTAGTCCATGTTGCTTTAAATGCTAATGAGCTCTCCTTCCCCTGCCCCTCTCTTCCGTGGAGTGATGAGCAATACTGCTTTCTTTAGCCACGGAACTGGTTAACTAGCACGTTATTAGGAAAGGCGATTTGCAAATATTCATAAAAAAACCTTATACCCACTTCTTCTGTAGGTGAGGCTAGATCACGAATGATTCGTGCAAACATAAGCGCATTTAGGCAGATTGGGGATCGGCGCATTCACTTGAAAATGAAAGTAATTTTAATCCTCTGCGTCTTCAGCGGCTCAGATGTCAGGAGTAAATGACGACTGCTATATTCATTATTATATCCAACAACAAAAGCAACTCAATCGCTTAATCGGAGACATCGTGTCACGGTGCAGTCAGCGGAGTCCCTCTCAGCAGCGATTCCCCTGGGCACTTCAACTAAAAGAGCAAATTCTAAAAGAGCAAATCACGGACGGTCATGTCTTTTTCAAGATGCTGTTCCGTCTGTGTCCTTCTGTTTGCGGTCGTTTCCTGTCCGCGGATGACGGACACGATCGTTGTCTTCAGTGTCTGGGCTTCCAACATGCTGAAGATGCGTTCGTGGATGACTCATGCGCCTGTTGTGGGCGTATGAGCATGACTTCGCTGCGATCTCGCCTTTCCTTTCTCAAAGGATTGGCACCCTCTGCCGCCACACGTGCTGATTTCTCTGGCTCGAGCAGAAAACCACCGGCTGGCGCTCTGGGAGATCTGAGGGTAACAGTAAGAGCCTCTCCGCCGGGTACGTCCCCACGGACTTCTTACTCCTTAGGCAGCGAACGTCACGTCCGGTTCCTGGGTGATTTCGCTGGTCCGTCCCACGGGGCGCCCAGTATTTCATTCGGTGAAACATCCGAGGATAGGATGTCAATCGCAGCATCGGGGGATGGGCTTACGTCCTCTGAGGATGAAGGTGCGGTGGGGCTGCCCCCCTCGGGTGTTGTCGCCACCGCCACACCGGACCCAGAGCTGACGTCCATGCTTGCCCGGGCAGCCGTGAGTATCGGGCTGGAGGTCAACAGACCGCCCAGTCCCGAACCCTCACGGCTGGATGATTGGTTTCTCGGAGCGGGGTGTGGCTCATAACCGCGTTCTGCTCCGGTGCCTTTTTTACAGGAGGTGCATGAGGAGCTGATGAAGTCATGGATGGCCCCTTTCACGGCCAGAAGCCGCTCGTCCGAGAGTCTCCTCCGTCCTCACTACCCTCGATGGCGGGGATGCCAGGGGGTACACGGGCACTCTCCAGGTGGAGAGAACGATCGCGGTTCATTTATGCCACGAAACGCAGCCACTTGGAGGAACCGTCCGCATCTTCCGTCCAAAGCCTGCAAGCTGACGGCCACTCTCACGGCCAAAGCTTATAGTGCTGCGGGCCAGGCAGCCTCTGCCCTGCACGCCATGGCTATTCTGCAGGTTCACCAAGCCAAGGCACTCAAACAGGTGCACGAGGGTAGTACCGACCCAAGGTTGATGCAGGAAATGCGCACGGCGACTGACTTCGCTCTACGAGCGACGAAAGTCACAGCGCGGTCCCTCGGGAAGGCGATGTCCACCATGGTGGTCCAGGAGCGCCATCTCTGGCTCAACCTGATCGAGATGAAGGACGTCGACAAGGCACGCTTCATCGACGCCCCCATCTCCCAGGCGGGGCAGTTTGGCGACACCATCAAGGGCTTTGCCCAGCAGTTCTCGGCGGTACAGCAGCAGACCGAGGCGATCCAGCACATCCTGCCCCGGCGTGACGCACCGACCACCGCTGCCCCCGGGGCCAGGCCTCAGTCTGCCCGTCGCCGTGGGCGCCCTCCTGCGTCCTCCAGAGCTGCTCTGCCCCAGGCTGAATCGACACCTAGGCCGGCGCGTCGAGCCTCTCGCAGGAGAGCGGCGCCCCCCGCGTCCCAGCCAGGCCCCAAGTCATCCAGGAAGTCGACCAAGTGGCCCTGACGCGGGCAATCCGGAGATGTTGGAGTTTGCTCTTTCTCAGGAGATGGCGAGAACAGCGCCACTCCTTCCCCCGGAGGAGGGCCGGCAGGAGAATCCTATGTTTCTTTTTGTTTCTGTTCCCACTTTCTCAAAGAAAGAGCAATTTCCTTTTCCTCCGGGTTCTCAGGTCCATGGGACGACAGTGTGCGATGCCCTGCTTCCTCACTCTCGCCCACGACCCATTTTGCCAGCAGCCAAGAGAGTGCGGTTCAGGGACGCACAGTACCTCCCCACGCACCTCTGGCCAGTCCCGTTTGGGACCCAGGGAGTTCGGCAAGGATGCCACAGAACGCGCCGCCTTCTGTACCATCCAGCCCTACTCCCTTTCGCTGCACCACCACAGGTACGTTGATTGTGCCGTTGGAGCCGCTTGCACGGCATCTGGAGGTGTAGCTCACGCTGCCCAGCCCATCTCGCTGGCTCACGCGCACAATTCGACTCGGCTAAGCGATTCAGTTCGCCAGACAACCTCCCAAGTTCAACGGCGTTCTCGAGACTTCGGTGGCAGTCCGGAACACCCCTGTCTTGCGCGAGGAGATTGCTGTCCTCCTGGTAAAGGATGCAATCGAGTCGGTCCCTCCAGCCGAGATGAGGTAGGGGTTTCACAGCCCTTACTTCATCGTACCCAAGGAAGGTGGTCACCGACCAATCCTGGATCAGCGAGTCTTGAACCGGGCTTTGCACAAGCTCCCGTTCAAGATGCTGACGTGCAGGCGCATTAACAAATGCATCCAGCCCCAGGATTGGTTAGCAGCGATCGACCTGAAGGACGCTTACATTTATGTTTCGATCGTAGACCATTCCTACGGTTTGCGTTCGAGGGTCGGGCATGGCAGTACAGGGTCCTCCCCCTCGGGCTCTGCCTGTCTCCCCGTGCCTTTACGAAGATCGTAGAGGGTGCCCTTACCCCGCTACGGGAAGTGGGCATCAGGGTCCCTAACTACCTCGATGATTGGCCTATCTTGGCCCAATCCAGAGAGCAGGTGTGCGATCACAGGGACTTGGTGCTTCGGCACCTCAGCCAATTGGGGCTTCGGGTCAACTGGGAAAAGAGCAAGCTCTCCCCTGTATAGAGAATCTATTTTCTCAGTCACCCCTTGTGCCCTCTTGGGACCTCTCTATCGTCCTGGCTGGACTTCAGAGGGGCCCCTTTGAGCCGCTGGACTCAGTCGAGCTGAAATTCCTGTCTGCTAAGACAGCGCTCCTGACCGCGCTCACTTCCATCAAAAGGGTCGGGGACCTCCAAGCGTTTTCTGTAAGCGAAGATTGCCTTGTGTTCGGGCCTTGTGTTGTGTTCGGGTTCTACTCTCACGTTGTCTTGAGACCCCAGCCTGGATAAGGTTCCCACCATGCCCTTACGTGATCAGGTGGTGAACCTGCAAGCACTGCCCTCGGAGGAGGCAGATCCAGCCTTAGCGTTGCTGTGTCCCGTAAGAGCATTGCGCATATACGTGGACCGCACCCGGAGCTTCAGAAGCTCTGAGCAGCTCTTTGTCTGCAGAAAGGGAAGGCTGTCTCCAAACAGAGGTTGGCCCACTGGATAGTGGAGGCCGTCGCCTTGGCGTACCAATCTCAAGGCAAGCCGTGCCCCCTGGGGGTGAGGGCTCACTCCACTCGGAGTGTTGCCTCTTCCCATGCATTGGCGCACGGCACCTCTGTGGCAGACATCTGCAGAGCTGCAGGCTGGGCGACACCAAACACATTTGCAAGATTCTACAGTCTCTGCGTTGAGCCAGTCTCTTTCCGTGTGTTGGGTAACAGGTAATGGGTGGGAAGAACTGGCCGGTGTCACGCTTGCTGCGCCATTCCCCCTCACCCGGGGATACGAGCGCCTTTTTCTCCTCCAGTTCAGTTCCCCGGACGGTGAACCCTGGTGGAATCCTCCAAGCACCCCCGGCAGTCAGACTGGGCGGAGCAGTCTGACGCCATGACCAGTACTGGTGTTAGCTCGCCCGGGTCTCCGGTCAGCCCATGTACTGGGCTAGGTGACCGTATGGCCTGATTCCCCTTCGGGTAATCGCATATGTGTATTCTTCCAGAGTAAGGTTTCCCTCATGGTAAACCTGTGTCTTCTCTTTGACATAGCTATCTGTCAGGTTCTGCTGGCAGCCCTCCTCCATACACCTAGGTAGGATCTGCCCCAGAGTCCAGTTGTATGTAGTACTGCCCCAAGCCTGGGTCAGTCCATATCAGTGTCTCCATGTGTTACCTCCCTTCGGGCAGGATGTGGCCTCCGTAGCGCCCTTCTCCGGAAGGCTCGCTTCCCTGCCGTTACTGCCAAGCTGTAACAACAAATAGGAAAGACTTGAAGCCATCTTTCACTGAAGGTCGAAATCCCTTCTGATTTCTGTGGGGAAAGGAACAGCGGCTTGGCTATCTCCAGCGATGTACTCAGTGGTCCCAGCGGGCACCAAGGTTTGCGAATTTGCCCTGGGGCGGTGGGAAGGTTGCAACCTCTCGCATGGCATGTGTCTGTCACGCGCATGCTTGTCAACATCTGCATGCCACGAGGTTGTGACGGGGTTCAGCTTGTGGCGCTTTCCATAGTCGTCACGACATAACTCGTAGTGACCAACAGATAGGGAACGTCTAGGTTACGTACGTAACCCCTGTTCCCTGATGGAGGGAACGGAGACGTTATGTCCCCATGCCACAATCTTGAACCATCGCTGGTTGCCAGGGACTCGTCTCGGCTCCTCAGCGTAAAACCTAATGAGTGGATGCACCTGTCACCCTTTTATACCCGTATGCACGGGGAGTGGCTCAGGTATGCAAAATCCACTAGCCAATTTCATTGACATTTTCTCTTAAAGTCAGAGATGATCGGGGCTTCCAGGTAAATCCCCTATGTCGTCACGACATAACGTCTTCCTACACCTAGGTAGGATCTGCCCCAGAGTCCAGTCGTATGTAGTACTGCCCCAAGCTTGGGTCAGTCCATATCAGTGTATCCACATGTTTATCAGTCTGGAAAGGGTTATAAAGCCATTTCTAAGGCTTTGGGACTCCAGAAAACCACGGTCAGAGCCATTATTCACAAAAGGAGAAAACTGGGAATAGTGGTGAATGACAACTCATCCAGGAGGTCATAAAAGAACCCAGAATAACATCTAAAGAACTGCAGGCCTCACTTGCCTCAATTTACATCAGTGTTCATGATTCAACAATAAGAAAGAGACTGGGCAAAAACGGCATCCATGGGAGAGTTCCAAGGCAAAAGCTACTGCTGACCAAAAAGAACACAAAGGCTCGTCTCACATTTGACAAAAATCATCTTGATTATCTCCAAGGCTTTTGGGAAAATATTCTGTGGACTGATGAGACAAAAGTTGAACTTTTTGGAAGGTGCGTGACCCATTACATCTGGAATAAAACCAACACAGTATTTTATAAAAAGAACATCATAACAGCAGTCAAAAATGGTGGTGGTATTGTGATGGCCTGGGGCTGCTTTGCAGTTTGAGGACCTGGATGAATTGCCATAATTGATGGGACCATGAATTATGTACAGAAGCGCACTTGGGTTATGCAGCAGGACAATGATCGGAAACTCACCAGCAAGTCCACCTCTAATGGCTCAAGAAAAACTAAATTATGGTTTTGGAGTGGGCAAGTCAAAGTCCGGACTTAAATCCGATTGAGATGCTGTTGCATGACTTTAAACAGTCCATTCATGCTTGAAAACCTTCCAATGTGGCTGAATTAAAACAATTTTGCAAAGAAGAGTGGGCCAAAATTCCTCCACAGTGATGTGAAAGACTCATTGCCAGTTATCACAAACGCTTGATTACAGTTGTTGCCGCCAAGGGTGGCACAACCAGTAATTAGGTTTAGGGGGCAATTACTTTTTCACATAGGGCCAGGCAGGTTTGAACAGCTTTTTTCCTTTAATAAATAAAATAATTATTTAAAAAATTGCATTTTGTATTTACTTGGGTTATCTTTGAATACTATTAAAATTTGTTTGATGCAAGTGTGACAAATATGCAAAATTAAATAAAAAATTGTAAAAAAAAAAAAAAAAAAAACAGGAAGGGGGCAAAAACATTTTCACAGCACTGTATGTAACTACATGGAGGTATTTTTTTATATATATATATACAATGTAAAAAAATGCATATAAACAAATACATTAATTAAAATGATTACATTTTAGTACGTAGTAGTTAAAGACACAATAAAGTGGGTCCAACCATCTTTTAAAGAAGATTTATTGGGACGAATGCATTCAAAATAGCATACTGTATGCTGGTGACTAGCATTGCTGGAAAGGGGAAGATCTTGAGGATAAACAGCTTGAACTTTGTGAAACCTAATACTTTCCATGCCAAACATTTTCATGTCTTCTAACCAAATTAATATGTTTTCCTTGAATCTCTCAGCATGTAAAGGGTGAATGCGTTGCTGTTGCAGACTCTGGTGCAACTACTGGTGATGGATTTTCAAGACAGAAAATCCAGGCCTTCTTTATAATTTCCTCTCTTAAAACTGATACTATAAGTCTGGTATAGACACAGGGTGTGAGTGTGTGAGTGAGTCACAATGTACCGGTGTAAACTGCATCTCTACAGGAGTTTATAGAGAGAGAGAAAGAGAGAGAGAAAGAGAAAGACAGAGAGAGAGCCTTGTGCTGTTTTTAGTGGCCAAGTGCAGTTATCAGCAAACTGTGTCTGATGAATGATGACCTATCAGTAAAAGAGAGAGAAAGAGGGAGCGAAATACATGTCCGAGTCCATAAACACTTTTCAACACAAATAAAGTAACTATGAATAGAACAGACATCATATTAACAGAGGTCATGTCAAATTTTCAATCTGTTTTTTTAAGGATATTTTCAGTTTTGCAGTTGACATCAAGACACACATTATCTAAAATACACTTGTGAACCTTTGAGCAGAGGTATTCAAAATGAGATGATAATTGTCATTTATAGTATATTTACTCTATTGAAAGTTTTAAAGAATAAAAAATAATCCTTAATATTTATCTGTTAATATTTAAGCAGTTTGAGCAAAAATTGAAGCAAACATATTAGCAGTGAAATGACAATATAAAAGTAAAATGTTTACCATATAACACTCCTTATTTTTTTCACATACATTTTATACGTAGTTATTGCATTGAAGTTATTATTGTTATTATAGTTATTACATTACCATTGCATTTTAGGAACAGGACAATCCTATTTTGGTACACGTGGTATTACAAAGTTTGAAAACCCCTGCTTTTGGAGTTCATAGAAGAAGTAGAAGTAGCAGGTGTGTTTATTTATTTATTTTTATATTTTTTTGGCACCAATAAGGTTGTCATCAGAGGGCACATCATTATCCCAGGTTCACTGTAGCTACTTGTTGGTCCCAACAAAAATGTCTCACTAAAGGAGCCATTCACACAGAATATGTTTTTGCATTTAAATTAATTAATTTAACGCATAGAAACATGCACAATCATGCAACATTTTTTAAAGGTTGAACTTTTTGAACTTGCAAGTAGCATTTATTTATTTATTTTTTTGTACAATATGTTGTGAAAGAGAAGCTGCAAAATACATGAGACATAAGCGCAATGACCAAACACAATCGCTTCGCATATGTTTACATATGTTTAAGCTCCCAACGGCCCCAAATGTGACATTTTAGTGACAGCCCAGGAATACTGTAGAAAAGAATGGGAAATGAAGTATGAACAAAACATACTTCAAGCGCATATGATTGCTAACTTAGACTGGAGCAAGAATAGTTTAATCTGCTAAGAATTTGTGCATTTGACATTCGGTTACAAGATGGTCCTAAAATATCTGTCATTTGGGAAAAAAGAAACACAGACAGAGCGAGTTATGGAGAAAGAGAGAGAAAGAGAGAGGTCTGTCTTTAATGAACCCGCTGAGTTTGTTTGTCCAGCCACCCAGGGTCGAGCCTGAGATTAAATCATGAAGGATGTGGTTGGATGTCTAATTTTACAAAAACAAATGTTCTGAAAGGCTGTGTTTACATTGGGCCAGAACTGGAGGGAGGGAGGACGGGGCAGGACTCCTCACTGACTTCACTCAGTACCAGCAATAAGAGGCTTATTAGTCTACTGCTAACTTTAAACCTGCACCAGACCAAGCCACTAAAAACAGGGGCATTTAGTTTGTTGACATTTTGTAAATGTGTGCATGTGTATAGTGAGCACCATGTGGGTTTATAAAGGCATTTTAGTATGCATGGGAACTGAGAAAACATTTGAAAGCTTTCACTCATCTTTTCGGCTTACCTGTACATAAATGTGCATGCGATAACATAATCATGTTAGTTGGACTTCCTTCTCTCTCAGTGTCCTGGTCAGGATAGTTCTGTTTTTCTGCAGCACTTTCATCTTCAATAATTGTATTATGTTGGGAGCGATGCAGGTTAGGTAATTAAATAAAATGATTGGTAAACAGCAAGGGCAAATGTTGAGTCAAACATTAACTTTTAGCACCAGCAAGGGTGAGTATGTTAATCAGCAGAGCAGGACCAAGGTGAGAAAGCAAGAGAAATGTTAGTAGCTAGTTGTGGGTTGAGGTTTAGTTAGATTAACCTGTTGTAGACTAACCCTGTTAGCCCCTGCTGATATGTCAAAATGACACCATCCTGGTCCAAAAAGCATTCTACTCACTTGATAACCATTTAAAAGTAGCTGTGTATTCAGATTAAATACAATATTTACAGATTATATATAAACTAAGGTGTATACTAAAGTGTACTTTTTTCTTCTTTTTCACAAGGGAATTAACTCCATGAGAAGTTCTTGTTAAAGTATTTAACTTACATGAACATGTTTAGAATTGTGTGTGTGTGTGTGTGTGTGTGTGTGTGTGTGTGTGTGTGTGTGTGTGTGTGTGTGTGTGTGTGTGTGTGTGTGTGTGTGTGTGTGTGTGTGTGTGTGTGTGTGTGTGTGTGTGTGTGTGTGTGTGTGTGTGTGCACTGACACTTATGTGACTGCTTGTGTGTGTGTATGTCCTCTAATGGGTAGTTACCTGATCCAGCTGTCAGTCAGTCCTCTACCTCCAGAACACCCCCTTGTCAATCATCCACATGATGGACACTCTCACACACCAACTATTCTGGAGATAATGACAGGTTATCAGGTAGTAGAAGACACACACACACACACACACACACGCGCGCATGCACAAAATACACACAATCCCATTTTATACACACCAGTGCAGCTGCTGCCATACACTCTCTTATAAAACAGAATGTGCTACTCTGAATTCTGATGAATTGGATTTTACCATTGATAAGGTGGTTTTAAGGTCAGTGACACTCATTTGTTTATTAATATTTGTTTTGTATTAAGAACAGTTTTGAAATGTTGCATACAAGAACATAAAAGAAAGTATGTGAGAGATGCATTACTAACCTGATATCATAATTAAGAAATAAAGCATTCATAAAATATTGAAATTCATGAACAGAAAATCTTAAGTAGTTTAGTATTATCTTTTATTAGAAACAATAGCTTTTTTAGTTTTGTTAAAATCATGGTAATGTGATATAACCAACACGCAGAAACATGCATTAAAAAACAACAACAACGGCAACAAAAAAAAAAAACAGTCTTTACATTGACAGTCTCTTAACAGTTATTGGTAATACAGGTTCAGGTTTAAAAATGTTGTGTATTGTGATTTCCCAAACCTTGATATTTATGAATTAATAATTAATTAATTAATTAATTATTAATTATATTTATGAATTAAAACTTCACAATATTTGTAGAATATAAAGTAAAATTATAATAATACAAAAATGCAATGTTATTACAAAACATGGCTGATGAGTTTTTAAAGTTATCTTAGACATACTCATTTCTGAAATGACAATCGTAATTGAACACTGACAGTCGTTGAACTGAAGTGAAACAACATTGAACTAAAATGAGCTGAATAATGGCATGTCTTATTTTTTAGCTTTACAGCTAAAATAGTTTTTGTTTTTTTCATAACTGAACTATATATATAAATATATATACTATATAAATACGCGTGCCTTGATTTGACTTGAAAAGAAAAGTTGCAGACATAAACATTATTATTTTTTTAATTCCAGTGTTTAAACCAAAGCCTATGGTCTGAGTAAGAAAATCTAATCTAATCAGGCTAATCTGACCTGAATTCCCCCACCCCCTGGTGCTTTGTGTGAGATCCACCTGCCCTTTTTGCTCACTTACAGAGATATCTCCAATCAGGCACGACTTACTGCAGAGCTCCAACAACCGCAAGAACAATCTGGATCCCCTTCAAGCATTTCTCCACCCCTCCACCCCTTAAACAGTACTCAACCTCCTACACACACCACACTTATGCAGCCATCTTCGTCAAATGCTTGCACAATATTTTATGATCACTAGACCGTTGCTTCAGACACAATGCTTGTTCAGGGGCAGGGACCTGAAGAAGTGGCAATCTATTTGCAGGTTATGTGAGCATCCCAAGAATGCCACACACTTGGTAGAAAAAAAAAAGATTTATGCATGCTAGTGCACAGGCAGGAAACCAAGATACATGTAATTTTTTTTTATGTTAAGCACTCAGTATTGAACCATATATGCTTTGCTTTTGGTATAAGTGAATAATCCTTTCAGTGTCGTGACAGTACATTTCAAAAGGCATATAGATTAATCAAACATAAGCACCTCCACACTGTTGATGCATATTGCATATACAGTAAAATCAAGGGAAACAAGCCTGAGAGGAACTGAGTTTTATTTCATCATCAGGTTTGTTTAAATTAAAACTAAAATCAACCTGGGGCGATTCATCTTTGAAGTGGATTCTGTCTCTGAAGGCAAGCGAGTGATAGAGAGAAAAATCAAAGTGAGTTATTATTGAGTTACCTCAGGTATGCGTTGGCAGTCTGTTTCTTACTGAATGGGCTCTTTCGTTCTTTGAGCTTTTGAAATGCTACGGTCGGTTATGATGATATCCGTGAATTGACTGATTGGCCTGTGGACCACCCATCCAACGGAAACCCAGAAGACCAAATTACAGCTGAGTGCTGAGAGATGAATAGTAAGGTTCCTCACATGAGCTGCAGTACATCAACATCCCATAGAGTTTACTGTGGAAACCCGGGCAAAATAAGAGGGTGTATTGCCCACAACAAACAAAATACCACTGAGGGAATCCTGATGACAAGGATGCTGGGAAAACGACTTATCAGCAAAACAAGAAAAACGATTTATCAGAAAAACAAGGTACGATATGTGTTAGCCACAAATCTAAGAGGCTCAGCCAAACATGGTATTAAACTTGATGTTGGAAAGCTAGTAATCTATATTCAATAAAACCTCTCCAAAGCTAAAATAAGATTGAGGTGTGTTCAGACTAAAGCTCAAAGTACACACAAACAAACACACACACACACACACACACACACACACACACACACACATACATATATACTGTTGATTTATTGCTCTTTGCTTTTTTATATATCAATGTGGTACAATTAAATGTGAAGTAGGAGATCATGGAAAATGCTAACTTTAGCCTGATATCACTGAAAGCGTACATCACCACCCTCCCTGTAAATCGCCGTCCAAAGCCACGCCCCTAAAGGTATATACACACACAGACCAGACGACCAATGACAACATTACTACAATACATCATTTGTCATTCACCGGAGAGAAAATGGTATATGACCGTTAGTAACAGTACTACAATACGAGGAAGGAAGGTCAGGTTGTTGATATTTGCCTGCCATTCTTGCTCTGTCTGCACAGCGTACGTGAATGTGCTGATGACGTATCCTGTCTGCACAAACCGTGTGCGCAGAAGTATACAAATACATGTTGACAGGCAGGTAGGAAAGCCTCTCATTCGGACTGAACATTTTGATTGGACGAAAATTTCTTGGCCCTACGCCTTTCACAGAATATATAAATGCATGTAAATACATTTTGAACACTTAACTTGCTATCTTTTAACCAGCATAACAAAAAAAAATTCTGAAGACAATCACCTATTGCACCTTTAATGGTATGTAGAAAACAAGTTAGGTAAAAAGTAATCTAAAAAGTTGTCAGAATACATTACATAAAACGGGTAACCTAGAATGTGTTACTTGCTATAATTTTCATCATGTAATCAGTAACAGGTTACAATTTGTAATCTACTCAGCATTGTAAACATGAATGTTCTTTGAAGCTATGAATCTACATTAAATGAGCCATATTTAAACAGAATAAATTGTGAATGCAAACATACAGTACATCCAAAAGACTCAACGCCACCACACTATGTCTCAAACACTCAAACACACTAATATGAAAATCACACCCATCTGAGACACCTCCAGAGGTTCAAACAAACGGGCCTGGAAATCACATCACATCACTGCTGCCGCTGTTTTCTCTCACAGATTAGGCACTTCAAGGTTTGCCAATCAAAACACATTTTACAGAGCAACTCCAGCCAGTTTGCTGGCTAATTTTGCTGTTGCGTTTGTCTGCCTTTTCTTTTTGCTTAATCTATTTGTTTAATTTTTTTCCTCTCCGAATGGAAATTTTGAGGTCGATTGGGTTTGCCTGTTCTGCTCCAACAGCTTGAATGAAAAGCGGGGGAGGGGTGGGACTTCAGAATTAGACCCGTCACGAGGGGCTCCAAACAGCTCCCATGTGTTCCTCGTTGCGGCTGGGCATGAACGGTAAATGGAGCGGGGCGAGAGCTGGCGCTGGGGCAGACACACACACACACACACACACACACACACACACACACACACACACACACACACACACACACACACACACACACACACACACACACACACACACACACACACACACACACACACACACACACACACACACACACACACACACACACACACACACACACACACACACACACACACACACGTTCATCACTCCCAGCTTGTGTACACATTAAGAATCAAGTCTCCGTACAGCCAACATAGCACACAACATGTGTACAGTGATCTCCATTCATTTTATATGGTGTTTTATACAAGCATGGCTTTTTCTTCCATGGAACATAAAAGGAGAAATGTTTAAGATCTTCTGAGATGCTCTTTTCCACATATTAAACACTATGGGGAAAATGATATCTATCTATCTATCTATCTATCTACCTAATCTATCTCTATATATATTAGAGGTGGGCATAGATTAATTTTTTTAATCTAGATTAATCTAGATTAATCTTGGAATTAATCTAGATTAATCTAGATTTAAAATGGCTCATTTGATTTCTGCCGAAGGCATTCAGAATATGTGTGTGCTACCCAAATAATGACTAAAAGTAAGTCTTTGAGAACGGGTGTTCTCAAGCCAGGTGGCGCATTAGACCAGGGGGCTCTCTCCTGTTTCCAAAATGCATCACAAACTTTAATCTCTTCCCGTCCCAATCCCACGAAAAAACTGGAGGAAAATCCCGTTCCCTCCCGGAAGAATCCCGGATCCCATTCCTCCCATTCCAAAAACTGTCTCCCGTGTTGACAGTAAAAATTGTTGTTTTTTTTTGCCATAGTACTCACAGCGTGCCCACAGTTCAAAATTATGTGTGCTACCCAAATAAAAACCCAAATGTCGTTTTTTGTTATGACTAAAAGTTGAAGTCTTATTATGTCGTTTTTTGTTATTATATTGTGTTGCAAAGCCATTTTTCATGTAAATCATCCATGCGCAACACACACGTTAAATTTCATGACCATTTCATCTCCTGTTTCCAAAATGCTATGTACACAAACTCGTCTTTATTTTTTTTTGATCTCTTCCCGTCCCATTTCACTCTTATAGAGTTTCGATATTTTTCTATGTTTCTCGCTCAAGTTCATATATTCTGAGGAAAATTTCTCGCTCAAAGTTCATCCTGAATGACGCAACGTAAAGTTGTTATTCTCCTGTTTGCTTATTCCCTCCCACGCAACGTTTCGTTGTTAATAAACGTGCACACAAATAAACGTAGAGTCTTTACAGATTCGAAAGATGTATTAGGCTACTTTTATCTGTATGACCAAAAATGACAGAGATTTTAAGAGCAAGTGAGCGCACCGGAGCCTGTCCTGCAGCAAACGCGCTTCCACACAAACACTTCCACACAAACACTTCAATAGCGCACATTTCTCTAGGTTAACATCATATTGAGCGGCCATGTAAAGTTGCTACTACATACATCTTTCAGATGAAAAGCCATATTTGAGGTTGATGAATGATAGGTGAGCGTTTGGATGTCCTGCCCGATTGTATTAACACACAGACCATCCGTTAACAATCTGTCCATCACGGACTGCGAGCCTCTAACACACACGTTCGAAGACTCGTTCTCGCCCCCTACAGTGCAATTCACTCTCTATAGGCTAGGTATACATCCGCGCTAAAATATCAGGGTGAAAGTCATCATCATAGCTTGCGTAGTATAGACCCAGCTCCCAACCCAACTTTGAGAATAGATTAACGGCGATATTTTTTTTATCGCCGATAAGAGTCTCACGTTAACGCAGCACGTTAACGCCGATAACGGGCCCCCACCACTAATATATATATATACAAAATGAGGATCCTGTTTGCTTAGTAATTTTTGGATGAACAATCCCTTAAAGAAGCAAACTGATAGAGACTGCTAACAAAAGTAGCAACAATTTTGTAGTGAGTGGAAATGTGTATGTGTGCAGGCAATTTTGTAGTGAGTGGAAATTTGTATGTATGCAGGCAAAAATAATGCATTTAAATAATGTATTATTTGTTGTTGTTTGTTTTAATTTCAAATTGTATTATTTGTTGTTGTTTGTTTTAATTTCCAGAATCTGCCTCATTAAGTAGGGCGTTTAGTTTTTCCACAAAGGCGGTCAAGGTAACAAATTTATTACTGTAAACAAAAGAGGTGAACCTTGCTATGTTTGCTCCGCCATGAACACCAGAAACCTTTTCCTTCATGCTGGTTGCTACTACATACATCTTTCAGATTTGTGTTGGTGTGTTTGTGTGTGTATTACCACATAGTGTGTGTGTGTGTGAAGACTGTGTGTGCCCCCTGTGAGAGAGACCCAGCTCCCAGAGGGGGGGGGGGAGACATAGAGAGAAGCATTTAAAATAATGGTAGGTTTGTTTTAATTTCCAGAATAAACAAAGGCGGTCAAGGTTCCACAGAAACATATACAATTGGTTCATTCTCTTATATTTCCATCCATGTGGTTTTTGGATATGTATATGGTACACATACAGTCTCAATTGGCATATCTGTATGTGTGCTTTTCAGTGAGTGTAGTATATCAAGGAAGTCTTGTCAGAGATGACATGTCTCTTATGCTCACCAAGGCTGCATTCATATCATCAAAAAAATACTGTAAAAACAGTATGTTGTGATATACTATTAAAAATGTATTGATTTCTATTTGAACATATGTCAAAATAGAAATTATTCCTGTGATGCAAAGCTGAATTATTCCAGTCTTCTTTACATCACACAGTCCTTCAGAAATCATTATAATTTTGTTGCTCAAGAAACATTTATTATTTTAATCTTCTGACACAACAGTATTGTAAGGCTTTTAGTTTTCCACAACATTAGTATAGTCTTCTTTTTATGTTTTGTTTTCACTTAATAGAAAAGAGCAGCTTGTTCTTTCTTAAAAATTATCATTCTTGTTTTCTGAAAAATGTCATATGACATGAGACAGAGTAAATGATAACAAAAGTTTCGTTTTGCGGTGAATTATCCTTTTAAATGATCAGAAAAGTTCAAATGAAACAATGCAAATGGGCCATGTTCTCTGAATTAACTCACTCCGTGTCTGAAATGACTCATAGATCATTGATAGAATAACTAATTTAGTCATTTTTATAAACCATTGAGGTCATTCAAGACAATATCAACAATTCTTTGAAACTTGGCACATGACACTTATATATCTCTCTAGGCTTCAGAGAGTCCCTTTTATGTTGTGTTTGCAGAAATATAACAAGTGATAAAGTTCATCAGATTGAAAGTGCTTGGCGGAAAACTCATGAGAATGGGACTTTCCGGTGCGGTTTCCAATCTCCATTAGCACACACAGCCAACATACACAGAATTTGGCTCAGGCAGGTGAGTGGGACACCCGCAAGCTGAGAGTCTCTCTCATATCATATAGATAAGAGTGAAACACTTCTGCAGGCCTCCTCCAAACATGAGCTACCACCTGCACACATTTTCATAAGCAAACTCTGAATTTGTCATTCATTAGAAAGTATTTGCTTCTCAGTTCTCTGCTAATGAATAGCTTTGACTGATTTAAATGTTTGTTTTGATTGTTTAATTGTAGAACAATAAATTATAATGTGTAAATTATACTAAATTATAATGCAACATTTTACCTTGGGGAAAATAAGTACACTTTAGCATACATTTAAAAACTAAAATATACTTCAATGATATTTCTGTTAAAACTTGCATGTCACGTATTTACAGTAAATATACATTATATAAATGATTTAAATATAAATGTATATCTAATAACACAGTTAACATTTTAATCAAGTACTTTACATGAGCTTAAGTATGTTAGTCAGCAATTCCAAATAAGTGAACTTCTTTAAAAGATGACAAAAGATACTTTGAAATAGAGATATATAGTAAAAGTAGAAATATATATTTGGTAATACTTTACAACAAGGTGTCATTTGTTAACATTAGTAAATGTATTAACTGACATGAACAAACAATGAACAATGCATTTATTACAGTATTTATTCATCTTTGTTAATTTTAGTTATTGAAAATACATCTGTTCATTGTTTATTCATGTTAATTCGTGAAAGGGCATTAACTAATGTTAACAAATACAACTTGTGATTTTAATAATGCATTAGTAAATGCTGAAATGAACATTAACAAAGATTAATAAATGCTGTAGAAGTGTTGTTCATTCTTAGTTCATGTTTACTAATGTAGTTAACTAATGTTAACTAATGAACCTTATTGTAAAGTGTTACCATATATTTTTTTAGATTTAAAGTACTCTATGCATTCAATTAAAAAAATTAAATAAAACAATAAAAATGGTTCTTATCACAAGGATTATTTTGTCAAGAGTACACTATTATGACCTCAAAGCTAATAGACATATGCTAAAATCAACAGAATTGATTCCATTTTGAATGTGAGCCAAAATCATCACAATTAAAAGAACCAAAGATTTAAACTACTTCAAGTTCAAGTTCAAGTTGAGCTTTATTGTCATTCCGCTACATGTGTGGACATACAGTGGGACGAGATGTCGTGCCACACAGGACCACGGTGCTACATGAATACAGACATACAACACGAAGTAAAACAGTATAAACCTATAAACAACTAACCTACTGTCAGCTTTGATTTGATATATGCTATATATAAAAGTGGTTACCTATACATAAACTAAAAAATACAAACTGTGGTTACAACTATGCAGATAAACTAAAAAATACAAACTGTACAACTGTGCAAAAAGAGAGACTTCAAGCAGCTGGCTGGGGAACAGTGTAAAAAGAGAGACATTCAAGTCTGTGTTAGCTGGCTGGGGAACAGTTAAGGTTTATTTAATAAACGAGTTTCAGTCTGTGTTCATTTGAATTTAATTTGAAATAAACGAGTTTCAACTTTTCCATTTGAGTTTAATTACGGCATTCTAATTTATTGAGATGTACTTTTCCACGGCATTATATTTTTAGATTTATTTCATATAAATATAATAATTTATTATTATTTATTATGAGCCTGTTTTACCTGTATTTATTTTTAGATGAAACTACGTATTTGATATAAATATAATAATTTATTATTATTTATTATGAGCATTCTGTTTTCATTTACAAATGAAATACTGTACGTATTTATAATTATAGTCGCATTCCTCAACGAAACCGAAATAAAATGAAATATTTATAATTATAGTCTATAAAAATAATTAGAGCCAGCATAAAATTAATATATTTTAAACTTGTATTCAGTAAAAATTTGAGCCAGCATAATCAAACCTTCATTGGTCTATTGTGCATTTACAGTAGGCTATTATTTACAGAAGTTTTCGGAACATTAAGTAAAGAGATCGAAATGAAGGGAAAAATTAATATAAACAAATATAAAAATATAACCAATAACAATAGGCTAATAATAATAATAATTATTATTATTATATACAAATATTACAGGGGGAAAAACAATTAGTTAATGGACTTACAAGACTGTGGGATGGATAACAATGTTTTCTTATTGGCCTTTTTAATTTTATGTACTTTATGTAAAATGTATTCATGATAAACTTCATTTGAATACTGTCTACATGGTGTGCAATACAGTCTGTTAGCCAAGGCCTATGGTTAGCCTAATATAATAATTTAATAATGTAATAATTTCTATAATAATTATTATATTAATTTCTTAATTCAAAACAAAATATCAATAAATCCATTTCTGATAATCCTGTGTTGCTATGGTCACGCAGGTTTGTTTACGCATTAAATTTGTGGTCACAACAGAATATGACGTTCCCACGAGTTAATATGTCATAGCCATGACAAAACTAAGTGAACTGAACATGTCAGCTCGCAGTCACCATATTAAAGTGCTGGTGGAACCTCCTTTGGTACACCAACTGCTCTTTATCCACATACGAATTCCAATAAAGGGGATTGTTAAAACTGTAAAATATTTTACAATGTATCTGGACTTGACTTTTTCTGAAGAAATACTGCAAAAAAAATGAATGCTGGTCCATATATCCTCTTTTTTTTACCCTCTCTGACAAGAAGCTCTTGTAGTCTGGAGGGAAAAATACAGGCTGATCCCTATTGATTATGGGACAGGCTTTTCCTTCACTTTCCTTTGACTGACGGGACGCCTCTGGGTCAGCCCTTCCCTTTCAGGCTCTGGTTCCCTCAGTTGCAATCCCTCCATGATCATTGTTTGGCAATGGTGCTCAAGAATGTTTTAAGCCAGAGGAGACCCAATCCGAATAATTGAAGGGGTCCTTTGATCAAGAGTGGTATCCATGTATGAAAAATCCCAACCAATCAACAGTGATCAATTAAGGAAACAATGGGGAGGTTGAAATCTTATTCATTTAGGGTAAAACAGCAAAAAGAACACAGGATGCATTAACTATTGTGGAAAAACGGCAGTAAGCCGCGTTTGGGTCTGTCTGTATCTTTATTGGATGCATTTAGAGGAAAGACTGGTTATGACCCTCTGAGCACTAATCAGCAAAAAGAACACAGCACTCCTCCCTCATCACATTGACAGGGAAAAATTAAGTGAACATTAACTATGATTAATGGCTAAACTCTTCACTTTGAAAAAAAAACCACAAGTTGGTGTGAAAGGGCTGTTCCCTCAACTCCATTCCCTGCATTAACGGCTTGTCCTGAGTCCCCTGCTTACAGCCATGGAAATTTGATGATACAGTTTCTGAGCGCAAAACTGAGCAAGTCTCTCTCTAATGTGGGAAATAACTAAGAGTTGATCCTGCAGAGCGGCCATAATATTATTCAGGCCTGTGAGAGGAGTGAGTAGCTGCATATCCAACATCCAAACTCAGTCAAGAAAGCCAGGCAAAGACTTCAAATAAGGTTCAAATCATATTTAGAAAGTGTACATTTTGACCACAAACCAGGACTTGAATGCTGCATGTCTGCTTCCCCTCTTCTGCACACTAACCCATTTAATTATTTTTTTTTCTCTGACATGTATATATATTAAAATTCTCATAACATTCATATTCTCACCATCCATATTGTGTCATTCCTAACCCCTTTCTCATTCCCCTATTACTATTTATCAAGAAAAATGGTTTTTGGTATAGTTACTTTAATTTTTTTATTTTATTTTACTTTACCTATATACATATACAGATATACATATTTGCTTTGTGTTGTGTAAAAGTATTTTTTATTTTATTCTTTGTTTTTTTATTCATTACACTTGGTTGATCAAAATTGAGCGCAAAACTAACCGCTAATATTGTGTTTCAAATAAGGATAATGTTTATACTAACCCATTTAATTCAATTTTGAAATTATATATATTAAATTGTGTCTAATTGAAAAAAATAGTTTATTTTTTTATTTTATGGAAAAGTATGTTTTTTATGGTTGATCATTTCTAAGATACAAATTCTAATCTTTTTCTAAGATATTCTAAGGATATACTAAGATACAAATTTTTTTTTATTATCCCACCGGTCACTATTGTTGCCAGCAACATGTTTACTCATTCTATGACCACACAAAACTGAATAATTGTGAATTCATATATTAATATAGACACCTTAAAGATAATGCGTACCAAAAATCTTTGTCATATCTTTACGTTAACATACATTACTAGCCTTTTGTGTTGGAGCTTTGATGCAGAAATAATCGTCTCATGGTGCAAACAGGAAGTAAACTGGTCTGGTCATGTGACAAATTGCATTAAACATGTGAAACTGCACATATTTAATTGAGTTCATTTTTATTGTTTTCCAATTGCAAATAACAACTAACTAACTAACTAACTAGAGGGTTTAATAGGCTAATGCATGATGGTAACATTCAATAAATCCAAAGAATATTTGGACACTTAAAAAGATGCATGAATGCTATATTGTATTAGACAATGAAATATCACTATTATTAAAAAAAAAATCTAAATTGGGTAAGTAATAAATAACCATTGCATAAAATTATCAGTTTATTTGAATAAAGGCAAGTATAATACACACTGATAAAACTGAATAGAACAGACATATACATTAAATGTATACAAAGTTTCATATACATTGTTTGTTTATAGTAAAATAAATAAATAACAATAACTAAATAACTAACTAACTAACTTTTTATTTTGGTATAACGATCTTATTAGCTAACTAACTAACTTTTTTAAATGTTAGGTTTACTTGAATATTGACAGACACAATAAACACTGAAAGGAACAGACATCTAAAGCAAATATTATAGTTTTATAGCGGAAAGTATAACTTACTAATTAACTAACAAACTAACTAACTAACTGAACCTATTTGATTATTTGAATAGGGACAGATACAATATACATAATGGCCATCCAATGCAAGTTTCATAGTGTTTTAGCAAAAGGTATAACTAACTAACTAACTAACTACTTTTTAATTATTGGTTTTATTTGAATAAGGACAGGTACAATACAGACAAATTAACTGAACAACTAATTTACCAACTAACTATCTACTTTTTAATTGTTTGTTTATTTGAATAAGGACAGGTGCAATACAAACAAGTTAACTAATTAACTAACTAACTAACCAACTACTTTTTTGTAGAAATGATTGGTTTACTTAAATAGGGACTAATATAATATTCATCTATAAAACTGAAAAGATCAAGCATAACAGCAAGCATCATTAGTGTTTATAACAAAAGTATAACTAAATTAATTTCAAAAATGTAAAAAAAGCTTTATTGTAATTATTATTATTATTAAGTTTTTTATTTTTACTTTGTTTTATTAAATACACTCAATTCACATACATCAAAGTGTGTGTGTGTGTGTGTGTGTGTGTGTGTGTGTGTGTGTGTGTGTGTGTGTGTGTGTGTGGGTGCGTGCGTGCGTGCGTGCGTGCGTGCGTGCGTGTGTGTGTGTGTGCGTGTGTGTGTGTGTGTTGTATGTGGTTTATGAGGACACAAATTGTATAATGACATGGGTATGACATAGGTTTACAAGGAGAAGGTTATTTATGAGGACATTTTCAGTGTCCCCATAATTTAAAAGCTTATAAATCATACAGAGTGAGTTTTTTGAGGGAAAATAGAAATGCACCGTCTCCTGTGAGGGCTAAGTTTAGGTGTAGGGTAGTGTAGGGCAATAGCATACGGTTTGTACAGTATAAAAACCATTACGCCTATGGAAAGTCCCCGTAAACCATAAAAACCAACATGTGTGTGTGTGTGTGTGTGTGTGTGTGTGTGTGTGTGTGTGTGTGTGTGTGTGTGTGTGTGTGTGTGTGTGTGTGTGTGTGTGTGTGTGTGTGTGTGTGTGTGTGTGTGTGTGTGTGTGTGTGTGCGGCATCCATCTATCCATCCACAGTGCAATAAAAAAGCCCTGACATAACCAGTGTGCTCATTTTGCATCAGGATATATTTCTGTGTGTGTCCTCTGCACCTCTGTGAAGCAGGCAGGATGTTCCCAGGCTGTAGAAACTGGTTGCTGGATGAACTGCCAAGTCAAACCCACACCACTGGAGGAAAAGGTATCCTCACTGCACTGGAAAACATTCTCCACTCCGTTTCCTAACAGAGAGAGAGAGAGAGGGGGGAGAAGAGAGAGACAGAGAGATATGTATAAGATAGATACCCTGACAGATGACAAAACCAGACAGGTCTTCTCAGAGAATAACGACTCTTTGGAGAAACCCAGTCCCCAGCCAGCGAGAGAGAAAAGATGAAAGCTCTCATTTCCTTCAGCCGGCCAAAGTTCTCTAAATCCCTCAGCCCTCATCCCTTCTTCCTCCCCTCCTCCTTCTCCAATGGGAGCTGGGGATAAAGGGCCCATATGGAAAGCATTTAGCCGGGCATCTGAGACTCATCATGCTGGGGAATGTTTTGACGTTTATCGAGATGTGAGCTGTGATGTCACGGACCGGCTGCAGAGCACAGGCGGGCAAAGTGCTGTGTCAGGAGAAGGAGGGGGTCGGTTGGAGAGGAGGAGGGGTAGAAAGAGGAGCGGGTGACGAAATGCTGAGCCTCCAGTTTTTCACCACACCGTAATTTAGCGCAATCCTTGATGGAAAACTCTCATGCATCTTCGGGCCCTGGGACCTACAAATACTTTTGAAATACCATGTGAGGTTACGAATGATTTCAATGAAAACCAGAACACAACACCACCATTGAAGTTTCACCCAAAGTCATGATCCTCAGGAGCAAATTATATGAGAGCTGGAAATTGTCTAGAACTGGTTTTGATATAAATTCATACTTAATGCTTTACTGACTCACTGATTAAATACAAAATAAGCAGAGCAGCAGAGCTTCGACTGACTAACAGCAAAGCTGAATTTCCTCCACTGAATTTTCCATTTGGGTATGTTCAGGTTCCAATAAAAGTTAATCTCAAGGAATATCATGTTTTCAATGCTATTTAAGCTCAATTGACAGCACTTGTGGCATAATGTCGATTACCACAAAAACTAATTTAAACTTGTCCTCCTTTTTCTTTTAGAGAAGGAAAAAAAATAATCTGGGTTACAGTATAGCACTTACAATGAAACTGAATAGGGCCAGTTTGTAAATGTTGAAATACTCACTGATTCAGTAGTATAGACGAAAACAATATACATATTATTATTATAATTTTACAGCAAAAACTATTGCTTAATAACTTTTCCTTATACGTTTTATCCAATTTTATAACCTTGCTGCCATGACACATAACACCTAAATCTCTAAAATAAGACATATATGATATAAACTCAGAACTGCGAGATCAAAAAGAAAAATAATTAAATTAAGATTTTATTTCTCTCACAAATATATATATATATATATATATATATATATATATATATATACATTAGTGCTGTCAAACTATTTTTAGCGATTCATCGCATTCAAAATATTACATGTATATTACATGAAAAATTATACATGTATATATTTATAAATATATTTAAAATATAAACGTAACATATTTTACTTAAATATATACATGCATGTGTGTGTATTTATATATACATAATACATATACACAGTACTCACACATATATTATGATTATGTAAACAAAACTTTTATTTTGGATGTGATTAATCGCGATTAATCATTTGACTGCACTAATATATAAATATATATAGTCAGAATTAAATAGAGAGATAAAAAAGTTGCCATTACCTTTTTTTATTATTATTCCATGGCAATTCTGTTTTTATCTCACTTGAATGATTTTTTATTACATTGCTTTCAAAACCTCCAGAAATTGGCCCTAAGTGCTTCAAAGTAACCTATGTTTTTGCTCTTTTCAACAAATAAACAATGGCTGAAAATATTTTATGTGGTAATCAATATTACATTGCAAATGCTGGCAAATGAACTTAACTTGCATTGAACCCAGAAAATCCCATGAGTCAACATGAGTGCAAATAAAATGCATAAAACAAACATGCTAGAATAAGAGTTTGGCTTCTTCCTTCTGCCTCACACAGTTTCACACCTATTATACACTATTAAAACCAATACAAGCTAATCTTTAACGAGATCACAGAGTCAGACTCTCTCCATAGTGGCCCATAATTCTCATAGGGTGCAGAAACCGGTCTCAATCACATTACCCCCAAACAGTCTCTGTCAAACCCTCCTAAAATTAAACCATTCCCAGAACGCTTCCCCTAACAAAGGCAGCACTGCTGTCGGGAAAAGGCCTGGGACTCTCCAAGCGAGTATGCAACAACAGGAAACACATGTTGGGCAGTGTGATGCAGAACACGGGGCCTGGAGGAACCCAGAGTCATTGATGGGGCAGGTCAGAGCAGAGCTCGGTTTGGCCCACTGGCATCGCTGACAGTTCCCCATCCTGGGGCAGGTCAGAGGAAAGACTAGGGGGTATCGGCTGAGAGAAGGGAAACAGGCAGGATGCAGGATAACATCCTATCTAAGGGTGGGATGGGAACAGTGGTGATGTTGGCACAGTTGTATCAGAAACACAGTCTATAATTATGACTTCCATTATCAGTCTGGCTCTGAGAGAATGGAAAGGAATTGTCATAATATGTTTTAGAATGTTCCACTGTGAGTAATCTAGTGCAAGAGAAACAAAACCTGTTGCTCACAGGTGTGAGTCCATGACTTCAGAGTCATACTGGATTAATTATGTCTAGTGCTGTCAAACGATTAATCGTGATTAATCACATCCAAAATAAAAGTTTTTGTTTACATACGTAATATATGTGTGTGTACTGTGCATATATGTATATAAAAATACACACATATAAAGTATATATTTTGAAAATAATATATTTATTTGTATATATACATGCAGTATATATTTGTATTCCTGTAATTTATATTATTTGTTTATAAATATATTTAATATATAAAAAGAACATCTTTCTCTTAAATATACACTATATTGCCAAAAGTATTGGGTCACTTTTAATTAAAGGTTTGACTAATTAAGTAATTTCCATGAGTACAAATCTTAATGTTTAAGCATATAATGATATTCTAGGTAATTGTGTGCTTCTAATTTTATAGCAACAGTTTGGACAGGACCCTTTTCTATTCTAACATGACAGTGTCTCTGTGTATAAGACAAGGATCAAAGAGAAATGATGATTCAGTCAGTGTGGAAGAACTTGACTGGTCTGCAGAAAGCCAAGTCCCATGACATATGGGTACATATGGGTACAGTCATTTCATACACTTCAAAACTGTTGCAACAGAGGTGGAAATAAAAATTTTAAGTACATGAATTATGTTTCCATCTTTGTTGCCACAGTTTGGAAGTGCCCTTTTCTCTTCTAAAGAAGGGGGTGTCCCAGTACTTTTGTCCATATAATGAATATCCAGAATAACTAAAGATGGAGCAATGTATTCTTTTTTTTCCTCTGCGACACTTTTCCCTATTGGGTTGCAGGCTAAATGTTAGCCTAAACGAATTGTATCCTGACGATACGAATAAAAACAAGGAATACAATTTTTGTACCAAATTTGTATTTTCTCTTTGACACTTTTTTTTCTACTGTGCTGGCAGCAAAATGTTCAACGAATTTTGTGTCATAAGACACAACATTCCTTTAACATTTTGCTGTCAATAAATTCAAGACTCTTGTCAAGACAAATAAAATAACAAATACAATTTGTAACAATTTGTGCAGACCAAACTTTAATTTGGTAGCCTATCTCTCTTTCTTTCTGTAGCGGAAATTTAAATGTGAGATTCTAGAAACGAGATCTAAATTTAGCGGGAACAGTCGGGTAGAATATTATTCCAAGCAACTATTCTTAAAAAACAGTCCTGCGCATACCTCTACTGTATATCACTTCACTAAAGCACAGAAACTACGAGCATGCGTGAATTAAAAGTACAGTACTGATAAATCACATGCGTGTTTTAACTGGGAAAGATTTGCACTAAAGTATGATATGCATTCTATTCAGGAGCAGTTTCCACGTTTCATTAACAGTTCATGTTCGTATTGTATATTCACCATGGTAACGGTTGTTTCCATAACCCAAAAATACCATGTTATTTTAACTTTGTGTCATTTTGTATATGTTTAAAAGACTATGGCTCATACCAACTTAATTGTATTAACAAAAACTAGTTTGGGACTGCTATTAAGCCTGAACTTATAGGCTGTTTATTCTTTATTCTGTTTATATTTTGTGAAATAAATTTGCTTTGTTTTTGTTTTTTAAACAAACTATATATATATATATATATATATATATATATATATTATACATATATATATATATACTGTTATTATTAGTGGGTCGTGGCTTGATGACCACGGGAACAACGTGGGTTCCAAGGCCAAACCAGTTGAGAACCACTGCTTTAAATGGCATTTACTCTTTCTCTAGTTTATAGAAATAATTATTTATATTGTTTTATGAAATTTTAAGTTTCCATTACTTATAACAAATATAACTTTTTCTTTACAAAAATAAAATTTCATTGTTTAACCAATATACTTTTTTCCTTAAAAATACATTTACTAGACTAGAATAATAATGCTGAAAATTCTGGAATAAATTACATTTAAAAATAAAAAAAAATATATAAAACACGGTAGTTTATTTTTCAACCTATTTTTTCTTATGAAATAATTAAATGTAAAATCTAAATGTCTGTTTATCTGATGCATAAATAAATAAAGTATTGAAATAAATAAATTATTTATCCCATATATAAACTCCAATATCCAATGTAATTCCATGTCAATATAATACTACCCCTTTCAAATTAGGTGTTTACTGGAACATTTGTGCACAATCAATTGGCAACTGGTTTTGAGATCCAAATGTGGGAATGTAGTTATTGGGTGTTTCATAATACATGATGGCCCCTAGTGTCAACTCTTTCCTTGAAATCCAGATGTTGCACGGCTCTATCTCCTTACACTGTCATGAGTACAGCCATAAACAGTGAGAAGGTTTAGTCTATTTCTCTGCTGAGTTTAGAAGAAGATAATCTCCTGCCTATTCCAGGCAATCAGCACCTTGCCAAAGTCAATGTTTCTACACTACGGTAGATGAAAGAGACTTCCTCCTCTTCAGGCTTCTTGATCCTCCCTGAAAAAAGAAAGTAAAATAGCAGGTAGGGGCTAAGACAGATAAATTATGTCTGTGTTTACCTCAGTCCATAGCGGCTCTGATACGTTACATGTCGTGTGTGTCTACATCCACGCCGATTCATTGCGCTAGCAGAACTATGTAAACATACCGAGGACAAACTTTACTTTAAAGGTTTTGTCATGCAGGTCTTGCCGAAACATGCACACAACCAGCATTTCTTCCAAAAACAACATGTTGGAAAGCAGAGGGCGAGGCCTGTAAGTTACATGCCCACAGGTGTGATAGGAGATTGAACGTGTTGGCATTGACTTGACTGAGCATGTAAATGCACAGAGGCATTTACCACAGGCTTTTAGTGGGAAAGGTAATGCAGGATTAGAGGCCAATGCCACAGCTTTAACCACAGACAATGTGAAAAGAGCAATATAAATGACCCATCAATCATCCATTAAGGCAACATCATAAAAGACCTTCTTCATTTCCATCTCCTCCATTGTTTCTATCGGACGGGGAACTCTCCAGCTCTCGCAGTACCTTTACAGATCGTGGCAGACATGTTCCAGCTGAGAGCCTGAAATAAAAAGCTCTTTTGGATGAACTTTACTCTCCTCTTCCCAAAAGCTCTTTCCTCTCCACATTTCTCAACCCCCTACTCAATCTCAGCTTGGATCCGACTATAATGCGACGCTATTCTGAGAGCAGAAATAATAAACACAGCACTTGGGAATCAACACAATCCAAGAGCAATTAATCTATGAAGCAATCTCAACATTATATAAGACCACTCGATGTGGAATTCAAATGGCCTTTTATTTTATTTGATTCGCTGAAATAGGACATGACTGGGTTGCATAAGGCATGTCAGCATGGGCGATGATGGTTGCTCAAGTCCATTAAGAGCAATAATTTCCATTACCTTGCAGTCCCTGAGGTCATGTGATTAGAGCACAGTTCTTAATTTAGATAAAGTCAGGGTTGTTTATCTGTTTGCTTTTGAACTGAAAGCGTTCCTTTTAAAACTCTTTTAAATTACAAAATTGTTAGGTCATTGAAGACAATGTAACAAAAAAAAATGTCAGTTAAAATTGCTAATTATTATTGTACTATTTATTTTCACAAAGCATCAATCTTTTGGTCAGGTAAATTTTACAACTTCTGATATTTTGCATTCGCAAGATGGGAGCGTTCTAGGTTCTGTAACATTCTGCAAATGTTCTGTAATAGTCTAGTGCTTTCTGTAATATTCCAGGAGACTAATCATTAAAGACAAAAATCATCCGATGTACACTTCTAAAGTTTTGGACGACTCACTCTTAAAAACTGTTCATGTTAAACTGTTGATTGCTCAGTATTATGAGTAATTTTCATGTATGAGCAATAACATATTAGCTTGTAAGTTGTCAACATATATACATGTATTAGTTTTCATGAACACTTTTAATGATACACAAAATAGAATGTAATTTTTGTATTCAGCATGTCAAACTTCATTAAGTAAAATAAGAGCGAAACAAAACTTTAATAAAAAAAATTATAAAAATATGTTGGGACGTTTTTTACATTTGAATAAAATGAAAACTAAAAGACTTTCAAGTCACACGAGCCAATATTTTTATTCACAATAGAACATAGAGAACATAACAAATGCTTAAAAGGAGAAATGTTATACTTTTATCCACTAAATGAGTTCATTTCAAATTTGATGCTTGCAATAGTCCCATAACATGACATGACCTAAACTAACATAGCCTTGTCCTAAAATGTTGAAGACTTTGACACATCTTTCTCTTTTTATGATATACATTTTTTTTGCATATTTTTCTGAAAGTGTTTGAAATATTAAAGGGGTAAAATTCTGTCATTAAGACTTACCCACCAACATGTGTCGTTCCAAACCCATAAGACCTCAGTTTATCTTCAGAACACATTAAGATATATTTGATGAAATCCGAGAGCTTTCTGACCCTCCATAAACAGCAGTGCAACTGACACGTTCAAGACCCAGAAAGCTAGTAAGGACATCAGTGGTCCAACCGTAATGTTACGAAGATACGATAATACTTTTTGTGCGCTAATTTATTCAACACTTCTTCTCTTCCGTGTCAGTCTTCAACGCACATTCATGAGAATAACATGACACATGTGCTGTGGCTTGTTTGCAACTGTTGTGAACGCACATCGAAGTCTGAAATGGAAGAGAAGAAATTGTTGAATAAAGTTATTTTTGTTTTCATTGAGCACAAAATGTATTCTCGATGTCACATGAACTATGTTAACGATGTCCCTATACCTTTCTGGGCCTTGAATGTGGTAGTTGTGTTGCTGTCTATGGAGGGTCAAAAAGCTCTCGGAGTTCAACAAAAAATATCTTAATTTGTTTTCTGAAGATAGACTAAGGTCTTACACTTTTAGAACGACATGAGGGTGAGTACTTAATGACATCATTTTAATTTTTGGATGAACTATCCTTTTAATGATCTATGAAGCACTTTTGTGTAAAAATATTGCATCACCATGAAATATACATATAAAACTGAATGAATTACGTTTTTTACTTTCAGTAAAATACTATAGCATGACTTTACAAAGTTCGAGAAATGTGTTGATGTTTTGTCTTGTGGCGGTGATAATCACATGATGGAAACTGTGAAAAGGGAGAGCCAGGAAGACATCTGTCACATGCTCGCTATCATTTAAACTTGTAACCTGACATCATGACCATATGAACTTCCTGTCATGAGCCTTGCAATATAAATTGTGTGGTCATACATATGTTACAACCACAAAGGGGAAGTGTCACTGTTTCCACTGAGGGCCTGTTTCAATTCCTTCACAAATCTAAGAAAAAATCTAACAAATCTAACAAACTGGTGCAGTTTGAATACACAACCCCTATGGGTTCCCACCTAAACAAAAATAGTGGGAGTGGGCTAAAGAGAAATAAGAGACCCTGCTTTTACCTTAGAGTCTTGACAGGGAGACATGACCAACATGCCTTCACACATACCAGCTGACCTCATTACTCTGGACGTTCAGATAGCTTTGAGATTAACACGGCTAATCCTAGGACACTCTGAAAGTAGAGCGAAAAAGACAACCCAGCCCTGAAAGATTATATCATGAAAAGCTATGATTGCATTAGCAATGGTCTCCATCCTCAAACATCTAATTCTTCTGGAATTTTGTCCATCATCAACACATGCAACACCTTCTAGTGACCTGCAACATGGGAAATCAAACAAGCATATAAATCCTATTTGCGTAGCTCAGTAGCATGGGATTGGAAATTATTGGAATGGTGTGACACATCAAGCCCCGTCATGTGCGGGTTTGACTGTGGTAAGAGGTTGGTTGGCTCGAAACCATTACTAAGGCCTTTTCCTAAGAACCTCATTCCTGTCCACATCTACTGCATCTCTCGGTTCTCATTTGAACAGCTGGTGAGTAACAACATATGCAAGACCTCACCAGACACCTAAAGAGCAGAGAGGAGGAGTTAAGATCACTGACATCTGCGTGAGCGTTAGCGCCTCTTTGTGGGTGGGTTTGGGGAAATGTTCTTGAAAAAGACACCAAATGATCAGTCAATTCACATAGTCGGTGATATGTTTCAATGTGCGGTAAAGGGAAATGGAGCGAACTGCTAGAAAGTTGTGAGAAAATGTTTCAGCTACATTGGTATAAAAACATGCCTCAATTTCTTGACCTGAAACAACAGGAACGTTTTTTTATGGTTGTTTATATTTAACAACATATAGTTAAATTATTATAAACATATTTCTATTTCAACTATTTCTTTCCAGACTCATTTTGTAACATTTCTTTGTAAAGTCAAATACATTTTAAAGTAACATTTCTTTGCAAAAAAATAAAGTTTTCAACAAATACATTAAAGTGAGTTAAATGCAAAAAAATAGTTTAAAGCATGTGACAAATAATAAAACAAATTTTTTTGCAATTGCTATTGCGGAAAACTAAAAAAAATTACAGTCATTGCTAAAAAAAAAAATTTAAAAAAAAACACTTTTTTGGTTGAGACTTCTTTTTTATTATTATGAAAGCTCTTACTTGATGCTCCATAATAATAATAATAATGAAGAATAAATTACATAAAAAATTAATGTAATTACACAAATACATACAAAATATTAATGAAAAAAACAAAAACTTTTTTGGTCAACCCTGTGCCTTTGGCCACTACCCCTTGCTTTTACAGCAGAATCAACAGAACTACCACCACCCTCACACACTAACATCCTGCCTGTGAACAGCCCAGTCTCCAGGATGTGTTTGGACGTCTTGCAGGCCAGTGTGGAGACAGCCGGAGGACCTCCATGGTGTTGCTGGGAGATGGAGGGGTCATTACTGGAGGATTAGCCGAAGGGATCAAGGGCTTACCCAGCAGGCAGCTGTGGACTCAGGCTCCCATCAGTACAAAATACTGTGAGAACCAAGTTCTTGCCAACTTGCTTTGTATGGGAAGACAGCCACTGTTTAGTCTAGACCAGCGAGCTATTGGCCAATGGCTATTGTGAGCAAATGTCACCTTTGGATGGTCTACATAACACATAGTATGTGCTGAAGTGGTTAATTTGTAAAGAACACTAAATCAAGATACTTTGACTAATTGTTGCCATTTTGAGGTCCCTGGGGTTTGATAATGTGAAAAGCCCAGTTGAGATGCTCCAGTTGGAGAGATGAATAATAATATCTGCTTGACGTCATATTGACTCCTTTTTCATGCTGAGCATAAGGGACTTCATTCAGATGCTTTTATGATAGTTGCTAGGTGACCACGGGCCAAACACGGGTTATGTGGAACAACTCTGTGAATGCAAATTGAAGCAATTAAGGGAAGGAGCATTGAAGGCTCTTCTGCAATATCTCTTCACAAAAGAGAAAAAGAGACACATCAGCATCGACTGAAATTCACAAATGTCATATAAACTCGCACACTGTGGGACTCTTGTAAACCGCTTGGCTGGACACAGGCTTTTAAGATTCCCAGCAGTAGGTTCATTAGTGGACAGAACTGACTGGCACTATATCTGGAGTATGTGATTGAGTGTCCACAAACAAACATAATGACTGCTGCTCTTCTGCTCTCCTGCGCCTTTTAAAAAACAATCTGGCCTCTTCCCTCCATCTATGGTGCCCAGAAAGCTTAAGTGGGCCGAGGCATGTTAACAGAGCCAGCATGACCATTACTCTCCTTCGCAACCAGAACAAGTATTGGATCAAATCAAATCAAATCAAATCAATCACTTGTATTGTCACAGCACCACAGCACAAGTGCCTTGGTGAGTGAAATTCTTGAGAGCGTGCTCCAGACAGTGCAGAAACAATTTACATATAGACAGTACATACTTACAGACTTATACAGAAGACAATGTGCAAAATACACATACATATACTCAGTACACACAGTGTACTATCAGACATACTTACAGTTATATATATATATTTTTTTTTTAAGCAAAGATTATTAAAAAATATTACTAATTATTTAATTGAATTGAAATCACATGTAAAGTACTTGATTATTTAATTTTAATGGTAATGTTATTCAATATTACATTTGAAAGTTAATATATTTTAAATGCACAAAATGTCAACTTCATTACTGTATAGTTTAACCATATTTCAAATAATACTTTCTAATTAAATTACATGCAAAGATGGATTTAAGTCCTACTTAAGTAGGTCAAAAATACAAGTAGTTTAAGAAGTTCAGTTAATTGTATTTAATATAAAATTCTATAGAATATAATACTATTATTATTTAATTGCAATTAATATGCAGTTTTGTCTCTGAAAACATTTCATTCAGTTCACAATTATAGTTAATCCAATAATAAATATTTTATTATCTTTTACTGCAAAAAAAAAGACATTTTGAAGATTGCTGGTAACCAAACAGTTGACGATAGCTATTGACTTCCACAGTATGGAATAAAAATACAGACATGAATGGCTACCATTAACTGTTTGGTTACCAACATTCTTCAAAATATCTTCTTTTGTGTTCTACAGAAGAAAGAAACTCATACAGCTTGCTTTTGGAACAGCTTGAGGGTGAGAAAATTATACAGATTGTTTATTTTTTCGGTAACCTATCCCTTTAAGTATAGTATATTATTTTAAAAGTATTATTATTATTCCTTAATAAGTAGCCTTTTTTAAAGTATGCTAAAGTATGTTTCTAAAGGGATTATAGGTCTGAGAGGGTTAAACTAAAGGCAGTAAAATATGATGCAGGTCCACTTTGAGAGCCCTCCTTAACCACAACTAGGTAGCCACAAGTACTTCTGCCATGTTTGGTTTGATTTATAAGGTCTGTGGGGCCCTTGATACTAAGGCTTCACCACATCCGTTTGCGCATTTCTCCCTCTATTCTTTCTCATTTCCTTTTCTACCTCTTTCTGCACTGTCCCAGAGTCAGAGAGAGGATGTGGGGTCTCTGATGGCCCATAACAGAGGCCACAATGAAAATAGAGGTCAGATCGCCCCTCTATAGTATAAGAGAACAGGCAAAGGTGCTGCCACCAAATAAGTGGGCTATAAAGCAGTTCTATCTTTGTGAGTTTTATTTGGCTGTAAGATTTATCGCTCTGGCCCATTTCCAGATCTCGGCTGTTAAGAAAGGACTGGGAATGGTCTGTGGAGATAAAGTTATATGAATAATTACACCGCAGGCCTCAAACAATGTCTGCATCCCATTTGTATTTGAAGTGCCCTCCATTTACAGCTGGATTTCATTTGGGTCTCGCTCAACTCCATAGAGCTGTTACCTACTGAAACACACACACACACACACACACACACACACACACACACACACACCTACACACACACACACACACACACACTATTTTCACACACACACACACACACACACACATTATACACACTCACACACACACACACACACACACACACACACACACACACACACACACACACACACACACACACACACACACACACACACACACACACACACACACACACACACACACACACACACACACACACACACACACACACACACACACACACACACACACGTCTCACCTTCCTTTTCTAAACCCAAGCTGATTTGTACCGGACTGTACAGTTAAGTCTAATAAATGCGTACAAAACTAAACTCTTTTTGGTCGATTTTACCATGAAAACATGACTAGCATAGATGCTAATACGCTAAAAACTAAATGTTTCTTCCTAAATGTACTTGCTGTTTAGAATTCTAGATGAGTTTTGGGATTATTTCATTCTCTGCTATTTGCCAGTCAGGGAACAACTCTGTTTTTTCCTTAAGTTGTTGGATAAATAAGCAAGTAATCCGTAAACAAACTTTACACAACACTGCTAGTCTGTACAGAACTCATTTTCCAAGTCTCTGTGTGAAGTGTCTTCTCAAGTAATCGACTGTATGTTCATTCAGTAATAGCTGGTACATTTCACAAGAAAGGACAAGTAACACTAACAATGAAATAAATAAATACAAATAAAACAAATAAGTAGAACGACCGTATTTATTATATTAATTAGTAGAAAGTTTATGTGTACTGTACGTATAACTGCTCTAGGAAAAAAGTGAAGAGATTGAGCATGTGTTTGCAGTTTGTGTATGAATTAATGATTTTAAAGGAAATGCTCATTTAAAGCAAAACTCTAATATGTACTGGTCACCTCCTGAAAGAAAAGCAGGGAATTATGGGGAGGTACAAGAGACGTAGCAACTGATTATGAAGGATAAGATCTGACACTAATTATGAGGGCGAGTTAGGTGAGGTTGTGTTTGTGTCAGGATCCTCGGGCAGTGACTTATGGCCTAGTCCTCAAGCAAAAGCACAGTAGTGCATGGAGATAAACAACCACTGTAAATTATGTTAACTGAAGAACTGCCTCGGCCTATTGAAAAACAGCCATATTTTGATGAGTGCTGCCCATCATTTTTAGATAATCAAATGGATACTATGTTTTGCCACAAAAGTGCTGACAGTCAAGCAATGTATTCGTGCTTGGAACTTGGTGTGCTATATTGCAACATACAGCACATTACCCATGTGTTGTGACACACTTCACTAACACAGCAGCCATTGTGTAACTAGGCACAGTTTACGGGTTTCCATGAGAAGTTTACAGAAATTTCAGTTGGTGAAAGTTTCTGTGAAAACATGTCAAACACATGCTGGTAAATGTTATTTTGCTCTTTTACTCCAACATGAGTATCTGATGCAATGTGCTAAAAATAATATTCTGAAATAGAAAAATCACGCAGTCACATTATTTCCTATTTCTGGCCATTCAGAAACAGTTTATCTGAACATATACCAATACAGTCAAATTATTTCCTCATTTGTTACTGCTATTGATTTGTAGTCCTTTGTATCATGTGGGCTGTACAATGAAGGAAGTGGGAAAGTAATGCATTTTAAAATGTGTTATTCCACAAACATGTTAACCAACTTGTCTTTAAAGATCAAGCATGTGATTTCTGCATTTCATGAGAATTGTACAAAAAAATTGTTCAATCAAACTTTTTCCATTGTTCAAGCAAACACCCATAAACTCAGGTCATTGGGTAAAGAAATGTTCATTTTCATGCATTTTTGCAGATGCTTTTATCCAAAGTGACTTTCATTAGAAGAGCATAAGCAATGCGCCATAATTATTCATCAATGTTATTATGTTCAACCCAGTTGGGTGGCTCAAACATATACCAGTTCCACTTAATGGCAGTAGTTAAGCAGCAGTTCATTCTCATGTCATTCAAAACCAGTATTATTTTCTATCTTCCGAAATTTAAGAAGTTACTGAAAATCTAAGCTCTCAAATTTCATTTGTGAGTGAGTAAATTTAAACTTGGTGCTTTAAAAGGGTTCAGAAGACATCAGACACCATTGTTTGTCATGTGTTTCAGCACCGATTGTCACATCATGATGCAGTAAGTTTGAATGGGTTAAAGTTGAGAGTTGACCCAAAAAATGTGCTGTTAATTTACTCAACCTCAGGGCATCCAAGATGTAGGTGACATTTTTCCTCATTTCCTCAGTAGAACAGTAAAGATTTTAGCTGAAACCGAGGTAATGATTTGATAATGTTGTAAATAATGTTCAGTTTCTTGCACAGACTGATTGTTTTGCTTCATAAGACCAATATATATTGTCAGGAACAGCAGGTATTAATTGTGTGCTGTCTGTATATGTTTTTTGACTCTCCAGTGCCTGAAGCTATTGAGTTGCATTTTATGAATCACCAATTTTTTGTTTTTAACAAAAAATCTAATTGACTGTTCTATGTAAGAACAAAAAGTCAAAGCAAAGCAAATTTTCCTTTTTGGGTGAATTATAACTTTAAAATTTGAGATATACATTATGATGACATTCCATGAAAATCAAGCACTTTTTGAAGCATAAACACAGCAATGGGTAAAACACTTGATATTTTGTCAAATGTGTGCTAAAATTTAAAAGAATACAAACTAATCATAAAATTCAATAAAAAAACAAAACATAAAAAACACTTTTGACAGTGTTACTGTATTTTGTCATTGTGGACAACACAGTCGTTGCTCATTTTTAGTGAATGGAAAAGAGCATTTTCAGCTTTCTGCAAAATTTCTCCTTTTGTGTTCCACAGAAGAAAGGAAGTCATACGGGTTCAGATTGACGTGAGAGTGAGTAAACAATGGCAGATTTTCATTTCAAATAACTTGAACGCTTGCCTTTTTTGCTTCCTTTCTCATTCCTACTCTCTTGTTTTATGTCTTCCATAAGCCTTCTCTCATAGGAACTATTGTTTTTAGAGACCCATTAGCTTCCCTCTGTGGATGGGGCTCTTCAATGTTTTCCAGCTGTACATATTTTGAGAGTGCGTGTGTGTGTGTGACTGCATTTAGAGTTGCTACATTCTCACATTGCGTCTGCCCTCAACTACTCTGATTCATCAAAACATCTTAGAGAGGCCTATGCGCTCTATATGCAGGGGATGTGTGTGTGAGTATGTGTGTTCACGAAAGTGAGCCTGAGCAAACTGTAACACATAAATCCACCCATATAAAGGAAATAGAGGAATTATTAAGCACATGCACAAACACGCACGCACACACATATAAACGTACCCTTGGAGTAACCTGTAATTCCAATAAATAAGGGTGTGGGTTCATTGCTTTAGGTCTCCAAGTTTAGACTCGGGCACCGCATGAGCCAAGTTGCCTGACTCATCTAATCAAAAGCCTTTTCTCTGTAAATCACATAATAATTCTTCTGAATGCCCTCTTTGGCTCTTTTATAAACAACACATTATAACATTTCAAACACAGCTGAAACATTTTATTCCATCTGAAATCTATTACTGCATCCCCTGGAAGATTTCCTGAGGATGTATATACAGCACACATGAACAATGAAATGAACACAACATCTACATGCCAAGAATTACAATCCAGATTTCATGTTGAAATGTGTAACGTAATGCAAACAGTTGAGATGGGACAACATTTTCATGTCAACTGTGGAACAAAAGACACATAGATCTAAACAGACAGACATGGAAGGGATTCTGACTGCGAATACTGAAGAATGAAGCAATAAAACGAACAATGGAATCTCTGTTATTGTGGAGTTAAAACATTGTTTTATCTGCAGATAATGCACTGACTGAAAGCACATCTTTTTATGCAGGTATGTTCCCTCCGCTGTTTTTTTTTTCTCGTCGATTGTGCGTATCTGTTCTCACGGCTCATTTGCAGGCACAAGTCCATCCGTCACTTCATCAGCTGACCAAACTAACTCCTAAAACATCCTCTGGAGTGCAATCCATTAGCCTTTAGTTTGACTGCATGATTTCCGAGTAAACAGTGCAGGAATTACCCATAGGGTAGAAAGAAGAAAAAAATATCTAGACTCAAATGCGATTAAAAGTATAATCATAAAAAGACCTCTTTTAGAGTTTCAAAAAAACTTGTCAACAGATTTGCCTAGACAGCAAAATCTTGGCAAATTCAGTATGAAAGAACTGGACCCAATGTTATCCCCTGCAGAAAACATGTTTAGAGTACATATTATGGAAATATTATACCTTAAAATAATATTCTAGAAAACGAATTACATGTTAAGTTCAATCAATATATTTGTAATTACACGTTTATAATTATGAAGTTGCAATTTAATACATTTAAAATATATTTAACTTGTCAAACCAAATAACAAACTACATTCTAAATTATAATCCAGTATTTCACATATGCTTCAGTACGTTTGTCTACACATTAAAATCAGTGTCCTTCTTTAGAGCATGACAAAAACATTAAAACATTCTACTTTAATGCAAAACTTGAATTGGACATCATTACAAAATGCACTTTTTAAAAGTGTAATTAAGTACTTGGGGAAAATATTCATGAAACTGTACTCTTTTTCTTTTTCTTAATAATATTTTATATGCAGGTACTTTTTTATATATATATTTTCAAAAGATGAAGATTTATTTATCTTTGCAGCCAGGAATCTCTTTGTTTGCATTGATGCAAAAAAATATCTGTCACACTATATTTTAAGGTCCAATTCATGCTAATAACAAACCATTACCGATGATTTGTGGCAAAACTCAAAATGTACTGCTTATCAATAGTTAGTAAGGCAGTTGTTAAGTTTAGGTATTGATAAGCAGTACATTTTGCTTATCAATAGTTAGTAAGGCAGTTGTTAAGTTTAGGTATTGATAAGCAGTACATTTTGCTTATCAATAGTTAGTAAGGCAGTTGTTAAGTTTAGGTATTGGGTAGACTTAGGGATGTAGAATATGGTCATGCAGAATGTGTGGTTTATAAGTACTAATAAACAGCCAATAAGTTAATAACAGGCATGTTAATAAGCAACTAGTTAATAGTGAGAATTAGTCCCTATACTAAAGTGTTACCATAATCTCCTGAGCAATGAAAAAGCAAAGTATAGGCAATTAAAAAATGTCCTTTGAGGAATTAAAGAAGACGGGTAGCACATATTTAAATGCTTACACACACACACACACACACACACACACACACACACACACACACACACACACACACACACACACACACACACACACACACACACACACACACACACACACACACACACACACACACACACACACACACACACACACACACACACACACACACACACACACACACACACACACACACACACACACACACACACACACACACACACACACACACAAATCATGCTCTTTGTACAGTTTGTCCAAAGTTATTTTTTAAGAATTAGAAATAGACCTGTATATTTTTTACAATGAATGGGAAAAAAATAAATACTGTGTTTTCCTTTTCAATGTACATCCTGTCATCATCAGCTCCTGTTTCTGGTCTATGGGTGGCAGTGTCCGTGAACATGCCAAAGTAGACAACCGAAATATAGATTGTTTTTAAAGAGGACATGAAAAAGGTTTTGCTGGTTACTGGAACAGAACTGGGTTTATGTCTTGAAAGTTACCATCTTAAACCCAAAAAACCCTGAGGGAACATCAGACGTGCCCAGGCACAAAAACACCAACCAGGAATAAGAAACATATTGAGAAAAGCACACATTCAGAATGTGTGAGAGAGAGAGCGTTTGCATCTGTCATATTTTCTTTCATTTAATTCTTCCCCCGTCTTGTCCAAATGTTCCCTTGCTTCTTTTGAAGCAGGACCACTAAGTTATACCCTCCACATCCTCTCCTGGCTTTAGCAAATACCCCACAGTGGAAAAGAACACTACATTTACAGTAACTGTTTGCACATGCCTTCATTCGGCTCATATGACAACTAGCGGCGTAATTCATTCGGTTAGGGAGGATATGAAAAAGATGCCCTTTTTCACTGACAAGTGTCTGGGGAAACCACTAAGTCCAAAATGACAAAATTATATCTAAGGCAAGTCTTTGTGATCTCATGTAGTCCTGTGTATTTTTCAATCACTAAGTTGTTACTTGGACCATCGCTCACGCAGGATCTTATTCGCGGGTCAGAGACGGAGCTGTGTGGAACAGGGCCGTATCCCTCCAGGGGCTGCCAAGGTTCCACTCAGGCATCCCTGTTCATTTTTCATCCTCTTTATCTGGCTGTTATTACCCTAATGGATACCAGATGCCCTGGACCACGGCCATGGTAACTGAATTTGCAACATCCACAGAAAAAAAAAACAAAGGATTGTAATTACATAATGCAGAATGTCACGGTGCAGAGGAGTGTGTTTTTGTCTATGGAGAGTTCGGAACTGATTCTTTCCATGAGAGGCTACAGTAACTAGGCCAGTCACATGCTTCCCTCCATGATCAATAACCAGGAACATGTAGACACACCCATGCACTCTTTCCTAAACATCAGATAGGCCAACATAAACATCTCCAATATTACATTCGAAACATTCTCATGATGCTCATTTTGGATGCACACACGCAAGCAATAACCTGCTAATCGGAAATAGCAATTACAATGAGCAATTCGTCATTCGATATCTTGGCCTCGCAGCTTACGCGCAGATGTGCACTAGAACTTACTGGCAAAGAAAAGACGTCCAAAGTACCTAATTTGTCCAAAACAATTATGAAGACCTTGGTTTTTTTTCAAGATAGACTGATGATGTGAATGGGAGGGAGAGCAGTGAAGGAGAGCAACAGATGGGGGTGTTACCATCTTATGGCTCGCCACTCTTACGGTGTTGATGGACCTGCAGTCCGAGGCCAAATGAAGCCCGTCTCCTAGGCTACAAGCATTGTTGTTTGTACAGTTTGTTCTCTGATGTCATCTCGCTGCTCCAGCCAGGCCTGTAAGCCTCATCAGTGGTTCACTCCACTCTGTTTAACCCCTCGCACGCCCATTCGTTGAACAGCTATACTATATGAATTTCCACAAGCACAAATACTTGAACCCTCCATTACCTTTACACAGCAAACATGCCCCCAAAACGCAAGGGCAATTTAATACCTCCACCACACCCTGAGGCGCTCACCTCCTGCTGATCTTGGGGACATGTCATCAAGTACAGGGGCCTGACATCAGCTGCTCCAGCCTCGGTAAAATAGCAGGGGCCGCTGCATCACGGCTGACCTTTTACAGCACACTTGGCTGACGGTTTGCATTACAGAAGTACATGCTCTGCAAGATGGTAGGAGGGAAACGACTCAGTAGAGCAAGGAATACTATAATATCCCAAATATGCAGCATTGATGCGAATAAGCATATCTGCAAGTTTTAGCACTCAAATCTCACAGTTCACCGATACCGAGTTTGATATTACAGCAAAAACTAATATTAATGCAAGTAAAGAGTTTACAGAGTGCAAAATTTAAAATGCCATTCATTTTATTCAAATGAAACTAGATTTTTATTGATAACAAACTTAACTGTGAGCCGAGGTTGTTAATTGATGGTATATGCTTTTGTTGCAGCCTGTTCGCATTATCAGTTTGCATTATTTCAGCGTATGTTTCAAATCACGGGGTCCATACTTGGTCCTGGAGAGCCACTGTCCTGTAGAGTTTAGCTCAAACTTGCATCAACACACCTCCCTGGAAGTTTAGTATGCCTAGTAAGATATTGATTAGCTTGTTCAGATGCGTTTAATTAGGGTTTAAACTCTGTAGGACAGTGGTCCTCGAGCAAATGGAGTGAAATAACATTTGCTATGATGCGTTTGGTTTAAACAGCTCGTTTGTGTCTTTGTACAGATATGTACAGAAGGTTTCCAGCGTAAGGAACAAGTTGATGGATTTATTTTTAAAGGCATCATGGATCATGTCAGAGGATTGTTCAGAGGATTTTGTTTTGTAAACGAGGCAATAAAACTAAACAGAAGTTTTATTGGCATAATTTCACTGCTCTATACTGTTTTACCGAATACACTACAAATATATATATATATATATATATATATATCTATACAGCCTATCAGTAGAGCGCCTCTTTTTGATATATTACACACAGCCCTTACTGTAGTGTTCCTGTGGCTCAGTGGTAGAGCATTGTGTTAGCAGCGCAAAAGGTTGTGGGTTCAATTCCCAGGGAACACGCATACTGACAAAAAATGTATAACCTTGAATGCAGTGTAAGTTGCTTTTGATAAAAGCGTCTGCTAAATAAATAAATGTAAATGTAGTGAAGGCCAGGCAATAAAGCACAATAATAAAAGTATTATGTGTACAGCAATTAGCCCCAACATTGGGGTTAACAGACGGAACTGCAATTGCTTTTGGAATGCATATGCACCTGCAAACATACTGATGTGAACATTTCCCTTTAAATAGCCCTGGCCCTTGATAATGAAAGCCTTTAAATGTATTATTCTGCATTCATATGCTCCAAAGATTGACAAGCACACAAATTAAGTTTTCAGTGCTTTGTTTGAGTGAGTCTGTATGGAGACCATGTATTTCATTCCCTCAGCCCTCCCCTTTTGTCTGAACTGTAAAACAGTTGCCTCTAATGGAGTAGGGGGCCCCAGACCCTTGTAGACCCTCTGGAGATCGTGACTCAGACTCCATCAATCAGAGGGGAGACGGGGAATTCTCACCTTATAACTCAAGGCAAGACAGAACAGTCTGCCGGCACTCTCTTCCTGTAATGTAGTGTTTTTTTGGACTGTCATGCTGTGCATACAAACTCTGAATATATTGATGCTTCAGCTAAAGTGACATGCTTAGAGAGTCAATGAGTGAAACGTGTGGAAAGGATTGCTGTGAGTTCTGTCAACGTCAACACGGTTGTTGTTGACAAGAAGTAAATAGCAAACCTGTCTTACTCGTTCAGCAGTCTTTGTGAAAAGTGACATAGCATTGTTCAAAGAGGTGGGAAAATACTGTTTTTTTTTAACAGGACTTAACGGCCTGGAACCTTTTACCTTTCAGAGAACTGTTTATTGTTCTTGTTTATGGTTCTATTGTACAAACGTACATTTAACATTTTTCATTTAACATTTCATTCTAACTTCATGCACCCCTTTTTTAATCAACATTTGAACGGTGTAAGATACAATTAAAAAAAGCAACATTGGTCACACTTTATATTAGGTGGCCTTAACTACTATGTACTTTCATAAAAAAAGTACAATGTACTTACTGTGGTCATATTGTATTGCAAAAAAACTTTTGCTGCTATTGAGATGGGATAGGGGTAAGGTTAGGGACAGGTTTGGTGGTTTGGGTCAGTTTAAGGGTGGGTTAAGGTGTAAGTGATGGGTCAACAGTGTAGTTATACATGTAGTTACATAAATCAATTACAGACATAACTACATATAAGTATTTAAAAAATATATATAAGTACAATGTGAAAACATGTATGTACACAATAAGTGCATTGTGTACATTTTGTTAAATGTGAGCCAAAATCATCACAATTAAAAGAACCAAAGACTTAAACTACTTCAGTCTGTGTGCATTTAATTTATTTAATACACGATTTTCACAAATTGAGTTGAATTACTGAAATAAATGAACTTTTCCACGACATTCTAATTTATTGAGATGCACCTGTAGTTATTGGTACGTATTTCGTTTCTCGCTAAAAAGTGCACACAGGTACGTAAATGCCATGAGACCAAGTAGGTATAAAGACAGCGATACATCGGTCAACCTCTACTAGCAACCACCTAGAAACACCCCAGAACACCCTAACAACACAGCAATGCGCTAACAACAACTTAGAACAACTTAACCAATGCATAGAAATGCCTTTCAACCACCTATACACTTTTTTAATAATATCTGTTTTTTTATATTTATAGTAAATAACTGTTGGGATTTATGATTTTCATACTTTAAAATAATGGCATATATTGTTATGTACCTTGTAAGCTCATATATCAGATTTTAAGCCCTAAACACACTGCACAATTTCCGGCTGTCCCAGACGAAAGATTGGCATCGTGAAACGATGACGACGACGGCAATTTCTAAAACATAAAACTGCCTACCTCAAGCTCTTATGCCTTCCTCTTTGCCCGTTTCCCCTTTTTTCAGCACACATACAAACTACAACTGCTAAAGTGTGATTTATAATGTTCTTTTTGTTTACCACTAACGCTTGCTGATGACGTTTTTTCTTCTGTAGTAACATGCGTCATATCGTACGAGTCAATAGGGGTTGCACAGACTAGTCGACTAGTCAACTTCAGTGCTCTGCCATGATGCTTTAAGCTTGAAGTTGACTCGTCGCTGGTCCTATAGATGGCACAATAGGAATAATAAATCCACATTTACGCTCCGTTTCCAAACAGTTAAAATTACAAACTAATGCATACTCTGAATGCGCTCCACAAGACATGTGTGATTATATTACTGGATGCTCGAAATTGAACGGCAGAATTAAACAGCTTATTGTACAGGAAAGTTAATCACGTTCTAATCTAATGCGCTGCTGCACTGTAACGCACACACATTGGCTACAGACAGTAGCGCCCAGGAACACATCTAACTCGGCAAAATCAGGACGTGCAGCGCGTACAATACATCACGCGCAGATCGCGTGCACAGAATCATTCAGTGCAGAAATGTATTGTCAACACTGTTCTGTGATTTCTCGGTAAAATAGCTTATAAACGGAAACGTTCAAGCATATATTTCTTAATAACTAAATCCCACAGCTTCACTACTAGTAGAGAGACGCTGCCAGGTAGAATTAATTCACACACGCAACCGCTCTCACTAATGCATGCATTCATATGAATGTAATCTTTACTGTACTACTTATCTGTATCTGATTTAGAACGAGCAGGAATCTGTGAGAAATATAAGGACCCAAAGACTAAAGAACTTATACAAATAAGCTGTTATAGGTTAAATAGTCATGTGGGCAGCGCTGTGTCATATTTCATAGCTGTGCATCACAGCTCCAGACTTATTTGTTCATTAATGACGTCATCAGCGACTAGTCGACTTCGACTTGACTTTCATCACATAAAAGTCGACTTTAAAAAATCAGAAGTCGTTCAACCCCTACGAGTCAATAGGTGTCATCATCGTACAGTCTACACAGTCTAGCCCAGTTTATTAGATCCATGTCACACAGGGTGACATGCAATGATAGGATTGCTAAAACCTTGCAGTGTGTTTTGGGATTTATTCATCCAGTATTTGTATTCATGTGTCTATTAAATATTTAAGCAAAGACATTGAATGTGTTTTATTTAAATAAAGTGCATTCGTTTAATAACCAAGCTGCACCTGTACACCTTCTTAGAACAACATACGCCAGCCTGACTTTGGATTTCATCTAGTACCATCAGGGAGTTCAGCAAATCTATATGAGGTCCCATTGAGGTCTCAAGCCTACCAATCAATGGGTTCACTGGTGACAAAGAGAAAACAAAAGTTGAGTTATAGAAAGAAAGAAAAAAGACTTGTTTATCTGGAGCGGAAAGTGGCTCTACAAACTTCCAGCTGGACTGACTTCCTCCGTCTCTTACTATATCACATTGGCAACTCTTTAAAGTCATTGTAAAACGGGATATGCTAGGAACACAATATACAAAACACTACCCAGCGAGTCTTCCCATGGCACTGAGCCTGTCTGTGGCCTGATAAGAGGCCTGAAAAGAATAGATAAGTTTGGCAGTGCTGTGTGGCCCAGTCCTTTAGGAAGGGGCGGATGACTGGTTAAACTGATTCCTAGAGGCCCTCATCGAGTTAGTTACCTTTCAATTAGAGTCTGATTTTACACCTGGTAATATGTAACTAAACTTTCCAAGCCCCAGATAATGACTTCAATACCAACACTACCAGTTAGAACAGTGATGGAAAAACCCAGCCACCGTTGCTGCCCTACAGGCTTGTAATGGCCCACCTCTGTTTTAGAAAACTCTTGTCCTCTGGGGATACTGGGGAGGTACCAATTACAGACACCCAAAAGCCCTCTCCCCTGCCCAGTGATCTCGTCTTTCCTCTTGGCCATAGTCGACCACTCCCTCCATCTCATCCATCTCCAGCTCCCCCATAGCAATAGGAGGAGATCCAATTACACCTTCATCTGATAATGGTAAACATTGGCTTTTCTTTTAACTTTCAGTGAGGCAAAGCATGGCTCTGCTTGTGTAAATGGTGAGTCTGCTTTTTAGCTCCAGTCTCAGTTGCGTTTTGTCATCATAAATAAATTAAAGTCCAAACTGATTGTTGAGTTGATCTGATTTGTGGAAATGCATGTGGCATTTATGTAACAGTTAGCAACCAATGACATAATCTGAATGTTGTAACCGATACCCTTCCTGTAAGTACTCGTATAGGTAATTAAAACTTCTAGTAATAAGTTGTCACTTTAATTATTAGCCTTGTGATTAATTATAATACAGCTATCAAAAAATATGTTCATTCTAATTCATTCAAAATGGAAAACCCATGTAATGCCAGGGGCTATCATTTATGCTCTTGAAATCTTGGGTTAGAGATGTATGTGTATGCTAGATTTGAGAGAGTACGCACTACTTTGGGACAATACTGGGAATTTTATGGCAGTTCATTTGCATTTACGATCCAATGCATCCAATGCATGTTGTAATGCATAGGCTGTTGGTTAAAGTTATGTACGGAATTAAAGGGGGGAATACCAGAGACAGAAGCCCTAAATCAGATAGCAAGCCACTGAAAGTTCATCCTGCTGGGGAATTTTTCTGTGGTAAGAAAGCATTCATTAAAGCAGGTATATTATTGCCTACTTTCATGTAATTGAGGTTTTGATACAGGGATAAGCATCTTCAGAAGCATAGCCTCTCATCTACAAGAGACTTCTGCCCCACCCACAGAGCTCAAACCCACCTGAAGCTTGAATCCCCAACTCCCCTTCATTTGCAACCTCATAAAATACAAACCCCACGGAGCTACACCCACTTCCTTAACATTCCTGAAAGATTTTCCATTCAAAGTATAGTAAACAAACCCTGCCGGTTAGTGTTATTTCCTTTCCATAGTAAATCACAATGGGTGAGGTAGACATTCTATGAAAGTCTGGAAGCTATTTACCGGTTACAGCAAGAGAAGAACAAATCAGATGATGCACAATTCAAAATAAAGCTTCTAAAAATGGCTTATCATCCTGATGTGTAGAAAAACATTTGGCGTATTGATTTGTTTCAATTTAAAAATTAGTAGTGTATGTAAATGATCAATGTGTGTACTTTGTATTACTTGGACCCATATATCCTTTATTTGTCAGCAAAAATTCACCTGATGATGTAAATAAATTTAATTTTGTGTTATCTGGCATACTTTTGACAACACCAGGTCTTTTCTCAAAACTTCCAGATTTTTTTATTCCTGCCCCAAGGCAGTCAGATGGCAAAGTCAGCAAAATCAAAAGTGCATTATGGGTGCTTAAGTTTTTGCAAAAGGGAATAGTTATTGAAAGAACTGTCTTAACCTTACTCTAAACCGAACCCTAAAACCAACTAGTTGCAGAACCAATGAAGATGGTGATCCAGGAAATCATGCTTGGTACAAACACTGTAAGGAAATATTCACTCAACACAACACTACATGTTTTTCAGCATGGGAATTCTGTAGTTCAGATCACATGACTTGTTGAGAAAGAAGACCAGGGAAGTATTTGAAAAGCACACAATCCCTGACTCTTATGCAGATGTGTGTGAACCAGGAGCCAGGGGTGAGTGACAGGGGAGCTGTGAGTGTCTGTGAACACAAGTGAGGTGTTAAGCTGAGCCTAGCTGCGGCTGAGGACAAGACAGATGTGTGGAACGATAAGGATGGGAGTGGAATTTTCCACCGCAGCGTAGCTGATGGAGGAAGCTGAAAGGACAGGCTTGCTGCTGGCACACAGCTGTTTGTTCTTAAAGAGCTGCATTTTGCAATGGTATCCGATTCCCTGGTGGCATGCTGGCAGATTCATAGATATACACTATGCTCTCCATGTCTCTCAGCCTGAAAATACCTTGAAATCTTCAAAGCAAAATAATTAATTTCTGCTTGCAAAAAAAGATTAAGCACTTCAAATAAAGTGCACAAGTCCATTTACAAACACTGCAATTCCTTAGACAAACAGATAGTCGCACACCAAACTCACTTCCATTGGTTGAGCCAGTGTTGGTGTTGAGCTTGCCTGGATGCTCAAATAAATAGAGCAGTTTTTATAGTTTATACTATGATACAACCCAGAAGATTTGTTATTGATTCAAAGGCTAAATGCAGACTAAACTGAGTTTTCAATATTTCTCCTAAAATCCATTGACATAAAAAAGACAGAGACAATTGCTGATGTACAGTAAGACTATAGAGCTCCAAAATTAATGTGACCGGCATAGCTCATATACTTTGGTCTTGGGAGAATTTTATGAGAAATGTTAAAGTTCATAATGAGATCTCAGACTTTTGACTGCACATTTTGCTATCTTGGTCAATTTGAGCTGAGTTTAAAATATGGTTAAACTGTAAACTCTTAAACTCTAGAGGAGACAAGTGTGAGATTACTGTGGTCTTTCCCGATGAGAAACACCTGAGAAGCAATACTTTAAGCAAAGTCTTGTTTTGCTCTCCATTTTTTTTCCTTTGGAAAAGCAGGTTATTTACTGTTCTATGTTGGCACAGTCTTTATTTGCACTGTTTACGCACATTTTAGAGACCAAGAAACCCGGGATCTTGCCTGGAATTACCTTTAATAAGCACAATAAAGTTATCTTAAACCAGGTGGATCACATCCCTCACATCTTCATCATGAACTAATGGAGACGAAGTGACAGTGATTGCTTTTCACAGCCTTTCTCATTTAACCAAGCATAACGTTTTTTTGTAGCCCTTTGTGCTTTTTCTTTTAACAAAACTGTATTTAGAAGAAAGCTATGGCACAGATTTCTTGCGCCTGGAGGTAGCCATGAACCGCCTCAGACTGAACAGCCCAGCCCTGAACAGCAGAGTCTTAAATGCAGCACATCTCCCGCAGGCATACTTGCTCAATTCACCTCTGTCTAACGCACACACACACACACACACACACACACACACACACACACACACACACACACACACACACACACACACACACACACACACACACACACACACACACACACACACACACACACACACACACACACACACACAGACATGAGAGAACTCAGCCTGTCCCAGCAAGCAGAGCAGTTGTGCTTTGTTTCAACACTGGAATGCACGATTGAGAAAGCGTTTCACCGCAAAAGCCTCCCAGCCGTCCCTACTAGTAATTAGATCCAGTCTGACAACCCCACTCCAAATGTGTGTACTGTAACACACACATTTAGCTTTAAAGTAAACTCTATAGAATTATTCTTATTATACTACTGTGCAATTTGATGTAGGTCTCAGCATTGTAAACAGGAAAGAAAATTCATACAGAAATCTATATTTTTCCAACTCATTACTCATTAAATTGCAAAGTTTTGAGAAAGTGATTTGGGAATAGTGGTGGGGATTTTGATCCATCGCATTGAATCATTGACTAAAATATTTTGAAATTGTTCACTGAAAAGAAGAGATTATTTTATTAATTCACTGATTCTTTCAGTTAGTTTTTGCAGGTCACATTGTTACACCAGTAGGTGGCGACAGGTGAGGGTCTTTTTGTGTGTTATGAGACATTTGAATCTTTAATTCAACAGAACTCAACTGTCATTCACAGCCAAAACAAGTCTTACTATCCTTTACTAATATTTGTGTGCCTACAAATATACTAAAATAATTCATAAACAATGTTTAAGTATCATAAGACTTGAAGACTGACTCAAATAATAAACTGACATGCCGCAGATTAATTCGGTTAATTCACAAATGAGATGCCACATTCTCTTGTGCTATAGACAGAAAACAAACACAAGCCTCAAAGAACGAGACTACAGTGAACACAATATGAGTCAGTGCATGGAAAGAAACCAGAATCCCATGAGACCTTTCTGCTTTACATAAGACTATATTACTATAACTAGCTTTCATCAACCATTAATCTGTCTCCTCATTTATACCATTCTCAGCACTAAGTAAAATCAGACTAGGCTCTCCCATAGGAAACTCTGACTCTGTAGGTGATTTGCTTGTTTTCGATAACTTTCTGGATCGTTATTCCTCAAGCGAAACTGCATAACCAAAAGGTGTTTTAAATGATTACAGACATTTACATCTGTCAAAGCAAAAGCAGCTGCCAAATATTAAACGATACATAACACAAAAAGGCTAAACATTCCCAAAATAAGACAGACTCACGCATATGGTGCATCTCACTACTGCATATAGTAGATACGTTTCAATTTGTGGTGATTTTTAGCTGGCTACGGTTTTGGAAATGAATATCAAATGTGGCTCCATTTGCATAAATCAAAACAGCCTAGCGGGTTATGGTTTTGTTACCTCTTCATTTCCACAAAGTGCTGAATGCATTTTAACTGTGTCCACTAACCACTTCACAGAAAGTCTAAGCTCTGTGGCTCTGTTGGGCACTGCTCTCCACTGAAATATAACACAATGTCCTGTCAAAGAGGAAAACGACTTGAGATGGAATAAGATTAACAAGGTGACTGTGTGACTGAAGCGACACACAGAAGAGGCCGAACCTGGGACGCTGAAGAAATGTCACTCCTTCTTACGTTGAGGTTGATTCTCAAACCACTCTGATCAGATTGACTTGTATTGAGTGCTAATATAGTTTGTGTTTGTAATTATGTATGTGTATATGCATTGGCAGGTGTAGAGCCATGTGTTGAGAGTGGCTCTGGCAAAGAAAGGCGCATGAGTTCAACTGAAATGAAATGAATGTCTCGCTTGCCTGGATTAAACAGGATCAAATGCTACACAAACCAACCAGTTGAGCCAAACCAAGTGTCAACCTTGCACCCAAGCTGTAGCACAATGGGTACCGGCATATGTTGGTTTTGCTGCTCTGAAGACAACACATGGGTAGTGGTTCCCTGAGGGACCTTCAGCTACAAAAAAAATAAAACATAAATAAAAACCCACAAGGGCAGAGACATTAAGCTTTCGGGTGCAAAGGTTACCATCATGGCTTCCCTTAACAAGATGTGGCTACAGAAGAACTGAAAGACTGGCTTGTGTTTACAGACTGAGCTGCGTGTGTACATGGACAAAGGAATGTGAGAGATGAGGCCAGAGGTGCGAGCAGCCCCTATAAAGCTCTCTGCTAATCTTGGCTGCGAGTACTGAGTACACAGACCTCGAGACAGACAACGCTGGAGCAGTTTGAAGAGATGGAGGCGTACACTGACACATTGCTCCTGCATCACTAAGCAATGTGTACATGTTGCACTGGTTTTCAGCCATCCCTTCTGCTTTTAATTGATCCGTCTACCTTTCCACTGGTAGGCCAGTTTACTTTGAAACAGCCAGAGAAAGAATGAACAAGACACTATTTGGGGGTTTTAGACTGTCAGACTCAAAGACATGTAAGACCTTTGTTCATCTTCGGAACACAAGTTAAGATATTTTTGATGAAATCCGAGAGCTTTCTGACCCTGCATAGAAAGCAACGGAACTGACATGTTCAAGACCCAGAAGGGTATTAAGGACATTGTTAAAATAGTCCATGTTACATCAGTGGTTCAACCTTAATTTTATGAAGCTACGAGAATACTTTTTGTGCGTAAAGAAAACAAAAATAATGACTTCTTCAATAAAATTTTCTCTCTTCTGTGTCAGTCTTCGAAACGTTCACGACAGTACCACAACACATGCGTGTGCATTCCTCTGCTTGCAAACAAGGCACAGCACATCCGGATTCTACGTCAGAACGTAGGCTCCTGCGTCATTGTATTCTCGTGAACACGTGTCAACTGACACGGAAAAGAAGAATTGTTGAATGCAGTCATTATTTTTGTTTTCTTTGCGCACAAAAAGTTTTCTCTGAGCTTAATAAAATTAAGATTGAACCACTGATGTCACATGTACTATTTTAACAATGTCCTTGCTAACTTTCTGGGCCTTGAATGTGGAAGTTCTGTAATTAATTAAGTAATTAATGCCAGAATTTCCATTTTTGGGTGAACTATCCCTTTTTTGCACTATTAAGCTTTATTTATGGTTAAAGGAAAAATAAATGGTGGTCTTTTGAGTTCTAAAACGGATCTCCAACAGAAACGTCATCATACAAGGGGCTTTGAGGCACCTTCAGAGTGGGACCTAGAAGTGCTCCAAAGAGTTACAGTGGTGTGGTGATCTATTGCAGTGTTTCCCAAACTTGCTCCTGGAGGCAAGCTATTCCTGTACAAATTTTTGGTGTCCACTTTATCTAACCCATATATATTGGTCTTGGCATCTCTACTAATGAGCTGAATTAGATGTTTGATTAGAAAGAGTTTGACAACATGTGCTGTTGGTATGCCTCCAGGAACAAGGTTAGGAAACACTGATCTAAGTAACCCCAAATGATGCCTCATGTAAACTTAATTGTGTACAGTGTAGCAGCATCATGCACAGTGAGACCAATAATACAATAAACTAATACGTATATACTTTAATATAGATATTTGAGAGTCTCAAAGCAAACTTGGCGCTAACTCCTGAAATGAAAAGCGCCTCTGGGCAGCTCGCACCTGAACAAACATTTACTGTACTATAGTCTCTATGTTTGTATAAGTTATATCGCCTTTATACTTTTCAAAAGTCTTTTTTCCCCATTTTGCCAATTCAACAGCTCCCTTTGGAATGTGCAGGTTTACAGCTCTCACTTTGCTTATAATTAATAGCTTCTCATGGGGATCAAATGTATTAATTTGAACAGCCAAACTCCATTCTGTATAATTAATAAAGTCGCAAGTCCCCTCACTCAACAGCTTGCTAGTGTGGCCCTATTGCAGTGCTTTGCTGTCTAAATGACAGGGCCCTTGTGAAGTCGTCCAAGTTGTTTGCTCAGCCCAAGCAAAGAGTTCTGGAATGGCAGCAATAACAAGCATGGGTGTCTGGAGGGAATGATGTCAACCCCCTAGTTCTGGATCAGAGCCTGGCACGGATCGAGGGACCAAGGGGAGGGGGGCAGCCTCACCCACTGTCAAAATTACATACAGTTGGCTTGCTCCCCTGCAATGTTACAGCATAAGCGAACCGACTGAATGGGCCATTCATGCCTTTTCCCTTTAGTACACCATTAAAACACAACATGGTTTATGTTTCAAAAATGTACACTGATGAAAATACACCAGGCTGAAGAGAGCTACATGCAAGCTAATATGAAAGGTTTCATAACATTCGGAGGAAACGATGTACAGTTGTATTACTAGATTTTGACAGTGATGAGAGTACTAACATAGATTTGCATTGACTGACATATGCAACATGACATTGCAGGCAACCAATCAAAACAGCAAAATGTTTAACTATCAGTAGTTCATAACTAGTGGAAAAATAAACATCACAACTACAAATCACTTATACTGAAGTTTTTTATTAAGTGGATTACAATATATGATGCAGAATTCAAGACGAAGAAGCAAAGGATGAAGCCCATTCACAGCAGGACTTTTTCTAAAGGATTTGTCTTATTCTCTAAGTCTTTGGTCTAAAAATGGAATTTGCTCTCTTTGCTCTGAAAATCTTTCATTGCCAGTAACTCCCGAAAAGCATCTTTGAACTGAGGGGTACTGTCAACACCTCCTAGGAGATCAGGTATACTGGCCTTGAAATATCCACAGGGAGAGATAACCAGGACTCTGAAAGATCCAACCTGCTCAGCCCATAAGGCAACCCCCTGTTGGCCTAACTTTAAGTAGTATCAGAGGCATATTCTCAGTAGAACACTGTCTACTCCTACACCCTTTCCTTCTTGGGAACACCACTACTTTAAGAATCAGTTAAGGGCATGGTACATAATACTATGAGTCATCCAGGCAGTTTCTTCAAGCATTATAATACGTGTTATCAAATACTACAGGATGTTGAGGTACACTTGTAAAGACGACTGTAAAAAGATAGATATGCAGTAGGCATATTTGTAGATTAGTAATATTTTGATCAAATATATGTGACTGAATAGTTTGGTTGCATTAGCCACCAAAGGTGAAAAAATGCCTTTACAAATGCTCACATTTTGCTTTAGATAAAGAGAACGATTCTGGCAAGGATGTTCTCTGGAAAAAAATAAATAAAATAATAATAATATTATTTTGGACCACCACATGGGCACTTCCGAAATGTTGGGTGCTCCGAATTTCCATAAATCAAACAGCACCTTCAATGAGCTCTCGTTATTCATGACATGCATCTGGATGGGCAGTAGGTCCAGTGGATGTGGTCAGGAGGCATTCGTTTTTATAGGCTGACACAGGATGGAGTAGAAAGAGGAAGGAGGATACAATCTTTGGTCTGGCTGATAAAACAAAGGAAATTGCACAAGCATATTTTTTGTGTTGATAAATGGGTCTGAATGTAGGCATGTATTAGCCAGTCATAAACAATCCCCAACGAAAAAAGACTATTAGACAAAAAAAAAGCATATGGGTATGAGGGATATTCAGATAGGATCATTAGCATAATTTTCAAATGACACTACCACAGAAGCTAGGCTATTTCTGCAATGGACACTTTCAGCTGTACATTTCAGAAACGTAAAAAAATATATCTTTGCAATGTCTTCATAAAGGCTTTTGGAAGATTTATACAGCTAAACATGCTCTGGAAATCATCTGAACTTGGGGGAGTGTGAATAGAGTTCATTTGGAGTTCTGTAAATCAAGTCAGATTTCCAGCAGAGAGGAGAAATATGTCAAGGAAACTGGCAGAGGACCAGTCTGTTGGAGACATGTTTAATAAGACTAAAGAGATGTAGGGGGGACAGGAGCCGATACCAGACCAGACCTTTACCCCCACACACCAGAGCTCACTTGGCTCATCAATCTTCAGCAAATATTTAGTTACTGCTCAAGATCTGAGGCCAGCCATCATCATCACCATTCTGCGAAATAAATCAGTTCTTCTCGCACTCCACCCCGGTTTCATACTCTGATCTCGTGTAGTACTTTTAGTCCTTCAAAAATCAAGCACACTTAGAAACTTCACAGAAGTAGCAAGCACACTGTAGAAAGCAAATTCATGTGAGCATTCAAGAAGTTGCACTCCTGATATTTTCTAAATTAGTTAGAAAAGTAGTGAAGCATTTCAAAGTAAAGAAGATGAAGTGTGAAAAAAGAGACATTGAAAAAACAAACACTAGTGATGGTTACACAATTCCGGTTATAAATCCTGTCAAACCACTGCAAGATAAAAACTGTATTCATGAGAAAAGTAATGTAACCTGATCTGTTGTCTTACATGCCAAATAAGGTGACATCACTTCCCCTTGGCAGGCTTATAAACACTTAATCATCAACCTGCCTGAAGGAAAACGGCGTGTGGAAAAAAACAGCCACAGTAATGATAATAATTATGTCTTCTTCTATAATGAGCATTGCCTAAGGCTCACAGTACATTGCACTGAACCAATGACCTGTCACAATTCACAGCTCATGCCTAACCAGAGACATATGTGAGTTTTTAACCCCAAATACATGCCTCTGCTCTTACCTATAGGTGAGATTTATTTAAGTAACTGGTACATTTGAGACCTTTCAAAACATATATACTCATGTAAGATTTCCAAAGAGTTATGGTTATGGAACTGTGCAACTGTCATTTGCACAGATGCAGCTATAATAACATTACATGCAGACGAACATGAACAGTTTGGGTTATGTACAGTGTCTCGAATTTGTCAACAGTCCAGATTCTGGGTCGATTCACAGTCACACAATGAATTCTTCAAATGTATTTCCTAAAAACAATATATCTCTGCATGAACAGTATATCCCGCTGCATGTAAGGTTTGAAGATTTCATAACAGTATTTTCAATTACAAGTAATTTCTACAGTGCACTTAAGGCAAGAGAAGGCATTAAAAGGTTTGTGCTCATGCATGCAAAACTTTTGAGAACACTTTCAAGTAACAATAAAAAAGACATAAATAATACAAATCAGTGATGAAATGTCTGCATAAATAAATACATATTCAAGTTATGGCTGATAACCTACAAATGCCCTTTATAACAACTATTTTATCTAAATAGATTGAAATTTCAACAACTCTCCCCATTATTACAACATTATAATATTTTTTTTGTAACATTTATTTTAATATTCACCAAACGTTTCATATAATAGTGTTATTAAAAAGTAAGTATCAAAATGAAGTAATGCAGTAAATTAAAAACAAACAAATGAAAAAAAATATATATATAACTGATATGGTACAGATATACAGTTGTGCTCATAAGTTTACATACCCCTTGCAGAATGTGCAAAATGTTAATAACTGAAACAAAATAAGAGGGATCATGACAATTTCATGTCATTTTTTATTTAGTACTGTCCAACAAGGGACTCATGAACAACTATCACAGAATACAAAAACAGTCGTGGATCATCCAGGGTGACACAGTACTTCATATCCTTAATCATTTGTATCATTTCAACATTTTGCGTTATGTCTTGTGGAGTATATGCAAACATCTGTTATGTGAAATAAATTAATCAGGACAGTACTAAATAAAAAATAACATGCAATTTTCATGATCCCTCTTATTTTGTTTCAATTATTACCATTTTGCACATTCTGCAAGGGGTATGTAAACTTATGAGCACAACTATATATTGTGCACCTTCTGTATGGTATAAAAAATCATAACATACCGTATCAACCAAAATCATAAGTACACAATGTTCCCATTTAATACAACACTATATTGAATTGTATAGCAACAACTGCTCACAAAAGCAACCCGTTCAAGCGGCCAAGTTCAAATAAATAAATTGTACAAGAAAAACATTCCTGGCAATGTTTGGACAGTCGAGCGCATTATGGTGATGATTGTGTGTTTGGCCTCCTCACTGTTTCTACAAGTATGTACACTTCCACGAAAAAACACACCGCAAGTGTAGACAGAGCGTGTCGATGGCAGTTTGAGCTGACTGACAGAGGGCGTGTATGAGCAAAGAACGATTTCTGACAAAAACGCCTCAAGTGTCCTACGTAGTCTAGTGTGTTTATGACCTAGATCACTGGTTAAACTCTTCTTTTTCCTCGATGAACTTCAAATTTTGAGTGTTGCTGAAAATAACCAAAGATGTCATTTATCATGGACATGAGTGTCATGGAGATCAAATTATCTGTACTTTATGATGACATTAAATGTAACTTTGTTAAGACTAACTGCCAGTAAAAATGCAACTGAATGACCTTTAACGATGAATGATTTGTCTTTCTTGTGTAAAATATTCTGTTACAGCACTTCCTGATAATCTGCGGAGCTAAAGCCCATGGAAACCAGTGAATTGCAACCATGGCTCATTCCAGAGAGGAAGGTCATTGCACTGGACAAGCCATGTCTTAATGTGGTGTCTCCTCTGAGAAGCTGCTTCTTTCCCTGAGTTGACCTTATTTTCAGCTGATCTCATGCTAATTGCCTCTAGGCCTCCAGTGCTGCTTTGCGGGCCGCTAAACAAAGGGAGGCTAAATCTCTCAGCAGGCTATGTCATTATGTATCAGCAAGGGTCTGTCCTTTCCAAGTCAACTGTATGAATTTTACTCATTTAACTCACAGTGATACCAAATCTGAGGTGAGTGAGTGATTAGGAAGGGGGTTAGTTAAGGATCACAGGCTGATGGTCAGCTGTCTGCCTCTGTCTCTCCGGGCCTGATCTGCTGACTCATTCACTCACAGTCAGGGTGTCTTATCGGATTCAAAGCGGTAAACCCGCCAGGCTCTTGGCTTATTCACTGGCACCAGTCGTGTTTGAATCACATTATCTATTTCTATTATCAAAAATGAACTAATAAGAATTCACTATACAAGACCAGCCAGCTGTGAGTAAGTATCTTCCCACAGAAAGCATCAGATTTGGCTCGGATCCCAGATTTTGGTATATAATAACATGTTGTTGATTCTTCCAACATAAATGTTATAGTCAGGCCAAAGATCGTATCCGTACTGTCAAGATCAAGTGTGGAATGAAGCCAAGCTGACACATCTGATGTTTGGTTTGTCTTGAAAACATCTTACCCTGAAGGGCCTTGTCATTTTGACCGTGATGTGTAGACAAAGGTAAAGAAACTGATATGAGGACAATGATTCTGACTAGCAGCATACAATCTCCTTTTACACCTGGTGTTAACATCTGTCTGGAAAATCTTATGTTGTTGTTTGAGATTAATTAATATGATATAGCTTTTGACAATTTCTGAATATGGTGGACCGTTTACACCTACATGTAGTGCTGACCAACTGTGACCATATCACCTGAGGTGTTAATAATAGATGATAAAACTAAGGTTTTTTTTATTTTACCAATATAAATGTTTGGACATTGACACAGAATTTACCTTAATGTTTTAATTTACCTTAATGTTTACCTTAATGTACCTTACCTTTGAAATGTTTTCTGATTAGTACAGCATTACTGAGGCATTTATGATTGCATTTTAAACAAGTCACAATAGTTAGCAATATGCATGGAAGTACTTAATTTTTCAAACGTGTGTCAAAACAAAATAGACTGAATTTTTAGTCAAGGGGATCTGTGTTTCAAAAGTTAATAAAAGTAATAAAACAATAATAAAAGTCATATCTTCTTGATTCCAGACTATTTGAAAATGTACTTTTGTTTGCATTTCTAGTTAATAACTCACTTAAATTTTAAATAATGTGTTTAGTGAAATGTGCAGACAGTGGATTGCCAAAATAATCCAGGAAAAGTAAACATGAGGGAAACGAACTACATGAACTGAGGGATCAGAAGAAATACTTCATAAAATGTATGAACAACACTGCCATCAACTGATCTGCGTGTGTGTGCTGTGTGTTCGTTTACAAGATGTGTACACAGCCATTTTAGATGATCTTAGACTGCTCCCTGCTGTTTAGACGGTGGTACTACAACTAACTCGATTGAAACCCTGAAGTCTATCAAGCTATCAAACATACAACGACAATAGCCAATTAAAATATCAAATTACTAGGTTTATTTAGAATGTAATTTAAAAAAATAAATGTACAAGTAATTAAATGGCAAATAAACCTTTAAATAATCATGTATGACTCTTTAAGTCATTACATATTACATTATTTTACGTTATGAAGTAATTATATTTATATAGCCTAATCATTGTCAAACTCCCCATAACACTAATAGTAATTTACGTAAGTGTATGTCCTGTTTAAAAAACACTGACCTATTTATTCTAATTGTAATAACACAAAAACACTGCTCCAGGTGAGGCTCGAACTCACAACCTCGGCATGGCTCTGCAATGTACTGCTGTATAAGTACCGCGCGCTAACCGATTGCGCCACTGGAGCTTCGCTCAGATTGGCTGCAGTTGTGTATATGACCTCAAGTTTTATCGTCACCCTAATACTGCATGTAAACATTTTTCAACTGCGACTTGCATATTTATTGATTGACCGATTCAAATTATATTCTGGTTTTACCACTGAACGTTTCGTTTCGCCTACCGCCTGTTGTTGTTTAATGTCTCACGTGCTTTAGCTTTTGTGTAACGTTAATTAGTGAATGCAGATGCAGTAGTAACGTTACGCTATATCGATTTAGTAGTGTAGTTGAAATAATTTGCATCGATTTTTGATAGTGTTAAGCATTAAATGCGATTTTTTTGAATGATAGTAACGTTAATGCTGCAGCATGTGCTCTAGCAGTTTGTACTACGTTATATTCCATGCTAGTGATTAGCAAGAGAGCTAATGGCAGACTGTCAACAACATGATAATGTTCTTACAAAACAGCATTATAATATGAAACAAGCTGCATTTCCTCAATTTCACATTTGTAATAGCTATGTTTATGCTTCAGAGACAAAAATGGGTCAGTTATGATTGTGTTTTTTTTTGCGATGCACCTGTGTTGCATGCCCCAACAATTAAAATTTTTAATTTACTCACATATATCTACTTATATATTACTTTGTTAGTAACTCAGGGACACTTTTGGCAAAACAGTTTGTGACCCAACATGTGTGTTGTACGGTACCGTTCAGAATCAGTGCACTTACGTTTAGTAGGCTGTAGCTAGGCAGAAATGATTATGAATTAACTATAGCTCCCTCTATAGGACATGTTCTTCTTATGAAACGTTCTCACAGTGTTTTCAACCAAAGCTGCAGCTAAAAGGGAGTTCACGATTTCACACTTACATCTACTAGCACGATAACGTAATGCGTATTTGGCGTGTATGGTCATTACGTTGTAGGCGTGCTGTCTGGGGGAGGGCTCCTAGCCGCAGAATGGCCCGAACCCGTGAACTAGGTTTAGCCTCACTCGGGTGTCACATCAGGTATTTTATGCACTGCCCATCAGGTCACATTCCTGTCTCGCATTTTAATACAGCCCTGTTTACTTCTCGAGTAATCTGTCAAACCCAAAAATATGCTACATTATGAACTTAAAGTCTCTCTCGTTGTTCATTTGTCTGAGAAAGGTCTTCTGAGATTGCTATGAAGGTTTTATAAATTACATCGGCTTATCAAACAAAGCATTTGGTCCAGATCCACATGTCTACACTGATAAAATTACCATTTCCAAGAGAAAGAGATGTTCAACAGACAATCATGTTAACCACTTTAAAATTAATATTTTTAAATAAAAGTAAAAGATGAAATTCACAATTAAAGCACAACCTTTGCTAAAAACCCATCTCTTTAATTCTACTTCTTAAAATGAAGGAAGGTATGATGGTCTTTTTATAGCCTCCAGTAAATAATGGGTAGAGGAACTGTCAGGGTGATGGTGCATTGCCAATAAGCCGCAGGGATGAAATAACATGACAACAAAAATAACTCCGGTAGGCTGTGGGTTCATTTCAGTTTAAGCTATTTTTCAGGATGCTTTCCAGTTTTGACTCTTCGATGTGACGCATCCCTAAGTCGCTTCCCCTCTTCCACCAGACACCCTGCATTCTGAAACTGCAGCTATAGTTGTGAGCTCTGAATAAATGTCCCATTTATTTGGCATGCATATTTATTTGTATGCCCTTTCTGCTCTCTTCCCATTTTAACTGGCTTCTTCCTCATTTTTTCTAATATAATCCATCCACACAAACCGTGAACACACACCCGGAGCAGTGGACACCCATTTATGCTGCAGTCACCGGGGAACAGTTGGGGGTTCAGTGCCATGCTCAAGGGTACCTCAGTCGTCGTGTTGAAGGTGGAGAAAGCGCTGGACATTCCTTCCCCCCACAGACAATCCCTGCTGCACTGAGACTCAAACTCACAACCTTTGGATTACGAGTCCATTGTAACCATTAGGCCATGACTTCCCCCAACAGTAATAAAGTAATACATCTGAATAAATTGTGACAATGTGAAAAGTATCATGTGTTGGTCAACGAGCAAACTATTTCTTTACCATTTTAGTTGGGTTTTGTATGATTTACACTTCATTTGACAAATACTTCTGTTTGAAACATCTCACTTTTCTCAGTGGCTCAATATCAGTCAGCCATTTAGAGATCCCATGGTAGCTAGATGCCTACACGTGGCAAAAGGAGAAGTGGTTACCCTTTCAATTTATAGAATTGTCATGGAGACAAGGCCATCGAATCTGTGTTCATATACAGTATCTCTGAACACAACCACAAGATGCACATGAAGAGCAAATTACAAATGTGTGTTTTTAGGACTGCTTTTTTATAACATACAGAGTATAGAAATAAATGAATAAATCATGCTGAAGCTTCATTTGTTTGTGTTGCTCTTGGCAGAAATCGCTTTTTGTGTTTTTACCACTATGACTCTGTGCATGTACTTCCAGCATAAAATCTTTAATCTGCTTTAACCAATTGTCTTCTAGCAAGGCACATGTGCAGTTCGATGTAAAATGACTAACAAACTTTACACATTCTCTGAAAGTGATTAATGATAAATGAGGAATTTAGTATCAGAGTGTATTACATCATAACACTTCCTATTTGTATCCAGCGCTATAACTTTACGTTCAGTCTGGTAAGTTTTTTAAATGTTTACATTTCAGATAAATCTGTTTGACACTGTGGTCACAATTACAATATTTGAACAACATATTTCTATATTTATAAGGTTTTCTTGTGATTAAAATGGATGGATTTCAGTGGAAATTTACAGAGAACTATTGTAGGAAGCAAATTATGAAAACATCATGTCTAACAGAAGGAAAACAAAGAAAGATTAGTCAACTCTGAATAATTAATAATGTGTTAAAGCATTAATATGTGGATCTGGTATTCACAAATGCATTGTATTGATTTCAATAGAGAAAGAATCTGAACATTACAACAGTTTCGGTTTACAAGAGGTTAAGTGTAAGGTTACTGAGGGAGACAGTTTCACTTTCACTTTTTCGTATTGAATGTGTCTTCTGGTTTATGAGCCAACGTATTTTTTGTGTTTTTTTTTATGATGTTTTGATAGTAAGGAAATTGTTTTAAACAGCTCATTAAACTCCACCGAGACAAGCTGCAGGGTGAAATAGTGCAGGAGTTGTGCTACTGCATCATCCAAACATCGTCAGGATGCAGCCATAAATAGATTCAATTGCTTGCTACATTCTCACAAATGTCCAGCCACCGCAAATGCTTTTTTAGTCTCTGATGGTCCAAACAGAAAAGCACAAAAACTTCTGCCTTCTTTCTGCAGAACCTCTAAAATTTCACAAAGCCAGTCATTCATTCATTCATTCATTCATTCATTCATTCATTCATTCATTCATTCATTCTTCCTTTAATTTTGTTCATGGTTTCGAGAAAAAAAGAATCTATTTTAACCTGCACTAATTTAAACTTTAAATTGTTTTTTGATCTGACACACAACCTTAATATCTGAGAATATCTGTTTGAATGCTGGTATTTAAATATGTTTTGATTAATATTTTACATAATAAATGAATTATTTTGCATTATAAATTACATTAAATGTGCATTTGATTGTGGATATTGGATGGGGGTAGTGGATATCTTAGGACCAACATAAAAATGTAATTGTATTATTTAGTTTATCTCAGGGTTTCAGTGTATTGAACTTAATATGGACTGATGAAGCGGGCCATGAACCTCCTGGGCCATAAGAACTGAGTCATTTACATGCAAATGCAGAACTTTTTCCACACACAACCCTGTAAATCAAGGGTCTCTATTGAAATACAGGTTTATGCAGCACTGTCAACACTGATAGGTTACTGCTGCGTAAACATGGATTTTAACCTCACAGTCACATACTGAAGGTCTATGTATGAGCACCGCCCCCATTATTCAATAACTCAAAGGTAGTTTGTCAATTCCCAGATGGAATTATAAACCAACGCTGAGAAAGTTGTTGCTTATTCAGACAGATTATTGCAAGCATCTTGCTGATTCTGAAATTAGTGAAAAATGACCAACCAGTCTCTTCATGTCAACATTGACAAGTGGATTGCTGAGAATGAGAGTTCTTTCCTACCACCGGTATGCAACAAACTAATGTAAGTGTGTTAAAATTATCTTTCATAAACAAACAAAAACATTTCTTATATCTTCACATTAATACAAAGCATGAGCCTTATCTTTGCATTGTGTTTTAGGTTCTTTTATCAACTGAATATTATGTATGTTGGTGGTCCAAATGCAAGGAAGGATTATCATATTGAGGAAGGGGAAGAGGTGAGGTGCTTTTCGTGTGAGATAATATTACAAATTAACATGACATGTTCATTTAAGACTAGCTCACTTGCTTTTATTTAATTGTTTTTATTATTATTCAAATGCACTGCATTCTGGGAATTAGACCTGAAAAGGCTAACAGAAGATAAGAACAGAATTAGCCATGATCTTCACAAAAGATTAGTGCTTTAGACTCAGCAGCCGTGGAATTCGATTTTCCAGGAAAAGAAGAGGAAAAGGACAAGAGCGCATAACTAATACTTAAAGATGATCTGATATTGACAGCGTGATTTTCTGCACCTGCTTTGAAGCTCTCATTACATTAATTAATTGTTGGGATTTGCACCACAAACCAAAAAGCTTGCATTGCAGTGCATGGACTCCAGTAGTTTTCCAAATACACTTTGCATTTTTTAATGGGGACAAAGTCTTTGTGATGATGCAATTTCCTGTTCTTTCTGAGAGCGTGTTTGTATTTAAGAGTCGCTCACACTTTAATGTCTTTCACAATTGTATAATGTTTGCCACAACACTCAGTGAACTGTAATTGTTGTTGTTGTTGTTTTTTTTAGCTGCATTACAATTTTGGAATATCTTTACAACAGTAAAGACAGACGGTAGACTTGTACGCTTATTTGCCAAGAAAAGCAAGTGTGGCAACTGGAGAAATAATGCCACCAATAAAAGTAAAATACATAACATCCTTCACGAGATCAACGTTAAAACGCTGATTATGATATGTGTAATATTATGGTAATTAAAGGTGCCAGTCATTTTGCCAACTTTACCCACACTTAATTTCTCCAAAGCCCCGCCCTCCAATGACATGTCAGCCAATCCAATGTCAAAATGATTTACAAACAGAAAGTATTTCTGATTGGCTACTTTTAATTATTTATTTATTTAGAAAAATGATTCAAGACAACCTTAAATTATTTCTTTAAAAAGTTTTAACTACTGGCTTTTATTTTAATTTTTTTTTTTTTTCTCTCTCTTTTCCCCCCACTATTGTCCCCGACTTTCATCTCTGTTCTGAACTTCTGTGAGCAATTTTGAAACTTTAAATTGCAGCATTTCTCATGTCTCCTGGGATAAGTTGCATTTCTTATTTGTAAGTCACTCTTGATAAAAGCATCTGCTAAATCAATACATTTAAATGTGTAAATGACACCTATTTCAGTGGCAGAAAAACAGAGTTTCTGCATGGCATTAAAAATCATATAGCACCTTTACTCTGGCAAAGTTCCAAATCAAACGGCAGCAGGAAGTTAATATAATTGACTCTTGCTGAACATCTCACAACAACACACCTTAAAAAATGACCTAGTTTAGTGAGCCAGTCAGGACTCATTGGTTAATGTTTTAATCTTGGTCACTAGAGGTCAGTGCAAACCATCCGAGTCATGGCCATGTTTGTTCTATTCCACACATGATGAGATTTTACTTTTGAGGCACAATATCTTACATAAGTGTTCTGTTGAGTGTAATTTAAGCTTTGTGAAGGTTTAATAGTTAAACTGTTAAATCAGATACAGTTCACAGGGTTGAACGATATAGATTTTCTCTGGATGAAGAAACACGCCCCATCTAGCATGAAGTTTCATTCCAAGGCTATAAATTAAATCACACTTGCAGAAAAAGAGTTTCTGACACAACAGCACTACATTTGTAATACGGGTCACAGTTACAAGGCTGATGATTTCAAACAAAGGCAAACAACGAAAGCAAAAAAAAATTATCCAGTTCACAGGACACTAATATTCCTCTCACTGACTTCCTGTTTTATTTGCCTTTGTGTCGCAGCTCTTTTACCAGGTGAGGGGTGACATGGTTTTGAAAGTGATAGAGAACGGCAAGCATAAAGACATACACATTCGAGAAGGAGAGGTGAGAATCATCCGGATTTGTCTCAGCGTGTGCTATGTCTGAAATGGCTCTGATGTTTGTCTGACAGACTGTATTCATGTCAAGTCATTTTTTTCAATAAAGACGTTTTATATTTTGCTGCTATTCTCAGATGTTCCTGCTTCCAGCACGGATTCCCCACTCTCCTCAGAGATACGCAAACACAGTAGGGCTGGTCGTGGAGAGGAGGAGGCTTCACTCAGAGACAGATGGCCTCAGGTACCATGGGATACTTCTCCCTTACACATCCATCCTACATTACGTCTGCCTGTCCACTAACCATACTCTCAAGACAACTCCAGCACGCATAGGGATCAATTACTTGTGACCTCAAGATCATCCACTTGCTTGTTGATGTTACTTTAAATGTACTGGACCACAATGCTATTAGATGATACTAGATTGTGGAATAAATGTAGTACTGTCAAGCGATTAATTGCGATTAATCACATCCAAAATACATAATATTATATGTATATATTAATACACACACATACAGTGTATATTTTGGAAATGTTTATATGCATGTGTGTGTATTTATATAGACATAATAAATATACACAGTACACACATATATTACCATTTATTTTGGATGCGATTAATTGCAGTTAATCGGTTGACAGCACTAAATAAAAGAAAGAAAAATGTGTGTTTGTGATAAAAGATGGTTTCATTTCCTTCTTCTAGGTACTTTGTGGATAATAGTACAGATGTCTTGTTTGAACGTTGGTTCTACTGTGAGAACCTGGGAACCCAACTTGTTCCCATCATCAAAGAGTAAGTCTGGTATTTGCTATTAACCCTCATGTTTTGTGGAGATTAACTTTTTAATGTTTAATCAAATATACAGTAAAAACTGCAATATTGTTAAGTATTCGTACAACTATATTATTGGTTTTTTTGAATTTAAATTTAAAATTGCATATGAATACAATATATTTTATATATTTTAAAACTAATTCTGAATTCTCAGCAGCCATTACTCAAGTCTTTGAATTGATTATTTGATATATATATATATATACATATATATATATATATACATATATAATATATACATATATCATTTTGTATGCGCGCGACACACACACACACACAACACACCACACACACACACACACACACACACACACACACACGTTGGTTTTTATGGTTTACGGGGACTTTCCATAGGCGTAATGGTTTTTATACTGTACAAACCGTATGTGCTATTGCCCTACACCTACCCTACACCTAAACTTAGCCCTCACAGGAGACGGTGCATTTCTATTTTCCCTCAAAAAAACTCACTCTGTATGATTTATAAGCGTTTTAAATTATGGGGACACTGAAAATGTCCTCATAAATCACCTTCTCCTTGTAATACCTATGTCATGCCCATGTCATTATACAAATTTGTGTCCTCATAAACCACATAAACATGCCCACACACACACACACACACACACACACACACGCACACAGACACACACGCAAACACACACACACACACACGCATTGGCATTTCAATAAAATGTAAATTAATTTACCACATTTGTATCCAAATTTATATCAATAACTTATCAATATTTTTGCCTTTATCCAAATACAGATGGCAAAATGGTTTGTATCTGGATAAAACCAAATATGGTGGTAAATGTAATTTACATGCATTTCAAAACCCTCATAATTTACATAAAGCAAATATGCACTTTTATAAGGGTATGTGCCTGAAGCTGGATACCTTATAATGAATTTAAAATGTGTAACGAATTCTAACGAATAGTAGAAAGAATAATTTTTTTAGATGCAGTCACTATAATTAGGCATTAAAATACATATGCAATATAAACCCTGTATCGCAGTCTTCTCAATTTTGTGTGCATATGCACGAACATACAAATAATAAGTTGCATTTGTATATGTCAGGTTTATGGATTCCAAACAGAATAAAACAGGGACGCCTGATCCAGGTAAATGCAGTTGTTCACTTTACTGTTGCATGATGAAACAAGGTGAAATACCCTAACATGTAACATGCCTCACTCACATGATACTTGAAAGGCACAAGTTCAACCAAAAATGAAAATTTCTGGAAAATATGCGTTCTTCATCAGAACAGATTTTCAAAAAAAGACAGTATGCAGAGCTTACTTGTATATATATATAGTTCTTATATTTAATAACTCTGTTCATTCAGTAACTGTTTAATCTTTGCAGCTGAACCCATCAAGCCAACCCCATACCCACTCAACACAATGAAGGTGATGGCACCGTTCTGCTTCAGAGAGTGGGTGGAAAAGCAGAAGCCTACCCTGACCAGTGGTCAGCCGGTGGATATGTTTGGAGCACAGTTTGAGACTGAGGTGAGGAGATGAAGCCTAGCTAAACCAATCAGTCCTACTTCCTGCTGGAGTCAGTCAGATGAGATCCTGGTCATTAATCAGGGGTCTGACTGTGAACAGTTTCCCATCAGCAAAGTATTGACGTATGCATAAGGTGGAGGGAGAAAGAGCCTGTCTGTCAAATGGACTCAACCATTACAAGAGCAGGAAACAGAACTTCTGCAACTTGAACTTCAGTATTTTCTAACTAGGTTCACACATTTGTTTTCTGTAAAATTTTGTTTAACTCATGCAAGAGTAGTAAAACAGCAAGTTACTAATTTACAGGTTTGCTAAGTATTGAGAAATGAGTCTTAGATTTGACTACTGAGAAAGTCTTTATAGATAAATGGATGGATGAAGCCGATGAAGATGTTGCATGCTTTGGCAATAATGCATTTGCTGACTTGGTCTTTCTGTCTGTTAGACGTTTCTCTTTGGTCCTGGGACATCTGGAACCTCTAGAATAAAAACTGATGGCTGGATCTGGCAACTGGTAACACATTACACCATTCTTCATTCGGTAATCTGTTCCTGTCCTTCATGTTTATTTCAGTCTTAAACTTTCCTTTTCCTGCTTTTTGTTGTATTTTATTTAGGAGGGGTCCTCCAGCATCTTCATGAATGGCAAGGAGTACAACTTGTCCATAGGGGATTGTCTTCTTATTTTTGGAGGGACAGAGTGAGTGTGCTATTCTTATGAGCATTTGTGTTAATAGTCTAATAAGTGCATAGTGACTGAATGTTTTGTGGGGAATAAGAAATCTCAGTGACAGAAAACCAATTGAGCAAGTATTTATGTCAGTGTTGGGAAAGTGTTGGGGAAGACTGTTTGTTAACACCACTGTGTTTGTGTGTGTGGGCTTCTTTAGGTATCAGTGGAAACGAGCACAAGATTGTGTTGCTTTGTATGTTGCCCAAGACCCAGAACGGAAGAGACCCTACTGAGACACATAAACATACATGAGCACTTTTTAGGACCAATGTATCAACGGTTTTAATAACGACACTCTTTCGAATGAAGTTCTTATGTTCCATTCCATCACAGTATCATGTTCATAATATTCACACATTATTAGACAAAACATATTTTACTTGTATTACTCATTTAAATAATTAATAAACTATGCTCTTAAATTGCTTTAAACACTCTATACATGACAAAGTGCATTTCTTTTCAACAAAAATAACTCTTGAAAAGTTTTTTTATACAATTATTGTAATGGTAAGTCTGCATCATAATTAGTACTAAAGCTTGATTTAATGTAATTACTTTGAATATCTATTGCATAATATCTTTCCCATTTCATCAATTAATATTTAATTTCATAAAACGGTCATGCATAACTGACTGGCTTCAGTGTCGGTACTCTAGGTATCAAAAATGTAAAATGGTATGGTGCTGTCCAATTTTGGTACCTGACAACAATGTGCTGCTACTCAGCAGTTTTATAAAGCATAAATGCTAAGGTAGTGTTAGGTAATGTGTGGTTAATGCTAGCTAGTATATTTGGCAGCTATCCACCACACTTGGCCACACTGTGATATAAATGGAGGTAAACATGTGAGATGTGGTTCACTGCCCTCAATTAATTGAAAAGCAGCGCTGTAGAAGGGAAACATGGCATAACAAACAGAGCAAACGGAAAGGGTGAACCTGTAGACCTGGCAGTTTTATTCCAACACTTGTGTAAGGCTGATAATTTGCTGCCTAAGGTATTATTGCTGAGGTACCAGAGCTGGTTTTATACCAAAGCCGGAATTATGGTTTTGTGTCAGCCATTTTTGCCTGTAGTGGCACTTATTAAACATATAATATATACATATATTGTTCTGTTTTTATTATTTTTATGTGCAATCTACCAATTTTTTTTCCTTACATTTAAACTGAGTTTTATCTTCACTTTTGCATCAGAGTAACAGTGCCGTTCACTTTTTCATCAGCCTTGGTTTTGGAAGTAAATGTTCCATTCATTTTTCCCATAGGGCTTTTTAAAAACGTCTTTGTAAAACAGTTGCAAGTCAAAGCAACCAGCAACTAGGTGAATCACAACATCACAAGAGAGACAATCCTATGAAGCATTGCTTCAATGATATAAATGAAAAATTACTATATAAATAAATAATATAAATTATTTTAAGAATGCCTATTGTGTATTCAAAACAACATTTTACGCTTGTTTCAAAATATGCTTGATATATACACATTTGTAAGTAGGTAGTGTATTTTACAGTGTTTCACAGGAGTGGGTTGGATTTGCTTGCTTTAGTTCTCTGATTGATAGTGATTTATTTGCAGAATCATGATTAATGTAGTTTTTTGCCAGGAATTGAAAATTAATGTGTTTTTTATTTCTGAAACCCGACTGTTTTATTAGCATTGTAGCATTTATCAGGCCTAGCCTAACACTGTCTCCCAATACAAAGGCATAGATTTTTAGCATGTTATGTTAAACAGTTTACATGTGCAATGTGCTATTATCAATTTATATTGACTACTTATCTAGGCGTATCTTCAAAGTGTTCCTGATAACGTGTTTTTCAGCTATAAGTGCCGCCAACGCCCAGGGAACGGCGTATTCGAGCGTCACCAAACCTATGAAGTTATACCTGAATTCTGAATAGTCCCAAGGACAGGCCCCGAACAGCCTGAGCAAAAAACCCCAGCTAAACTCCCACAGATAGATGAAGAGAGTGTAGACAATCAGCCTAACTGGTAGGGGGCAGTGTTTCCGCTGCAGCCTTGCACTTAGGCCCTCAATGAAGAAGATGGCAGAGCTGTAAATAAGGAGCGCCCATAGGCTTGTGTGGCCTGCGAGTCTGTGGTCACGGGTGTAGTAGAAATCCCAGGCTGCGGTGAACGCCACCTCACAGAGGCACCCGTGCAGGGCGTAAATGTACAGTCGGGTGAGAGGTGAGAGGGGTATGGGTGTGATCCGCCTAGAGATGTCAGTGTCTGCAACAACAGAAGGTTTTGTTAGCACAAGTACATACTTGCCTTTAGAGGTTTTTATGTTGTTGATTGTACTTTATATGATTAACTAGTATGTACACGTTTGATGCGATAAAGGTTTGGAGGATGTGCAAAACAATCCAGACAGCATTACGTGTTCTTCAATGGAAAGGCTAATGTGTAATTTGGCTTCATTATCTGGATGTAAAAGACATGTTAGTGAAGCACACTTCTGTAATCTCTCACTCAGTGACTTATAAATAGTGTTTATTTACTTTATATTTTAAGTCACACTCTGTTTAAAACCCTAGTGCTGCCTATGTAGGCAGCCTTTTAAGATATATCTGTGCTCTGGACACTAAAAGGTAAGTGATAGACCCCAAGTTTTGGCTAGAGTGGAAATCTTTAGGCACCTGCATGATCCGATCCGATTTCAATTATGGGAGTCAGTTCGATTGGAAAATGTTTCTTGATCTACATTTTTGTTCTTATTTTTTTAAAAGAGTTTACTGTCTTTGAATATCAAATTTATTTATGCATTTTTATACAATTACTTACATATGGAAGGCCATTTCCCCCAAGGGATAAAAAAAAGATAAAAATATTGATAATAAGGCTAATTGGAACTTTTTTTCTCACTAGTCTTTATATCTAGTGTATAAATACCATTCTGGACATAGGTATCTCCGCAATTCTGAGAACTTTATTCCCGCAATCTAGACAAATTTTCCAACACTCTCCCACGACCATTTTGTACATATTTTATGAGATGGCTAATTCGTATGAATTCATACGACCTCACTTGTACGATTTTGGCGATTTGTCTAGACCCCAGTGACCCCAGGTATATGGGCAGGGATAGGGGTAGGTCATTCATACAAATTCAATTGGGGAACTCGTAAATTACATACGATTTAGCAAAAATCATGACTTCTCAGAATTGTGAGTTTCGTGAGAATTTTTTTTACAATTGTGAGATAATTGTTGCAATTAACTTTTTCATTTTTGTATTACGTGGCCAAAATGGGCTTCAAGTATTTTTTTTTATAATAGCAAATTGATAATAAATCAAAACTATTTTATATAAGTAATTATTAACTAATTGAATATAGGTTTAAAACTAAGCAAATATAAAGGGGAACAAGGAAACACATTAAAAGTGCTTTAAGTATCTGAATGTTTTCCAAACAAGGACAGGATTTTTCTCTTTTTCTCAGCAATATTGCTCTTTATTTATTACTGATGATTTCATAGCAGCGGCAGGTCCAAAAGCAGACATCTGTCAGTAAATAAATTTAGTGTATCGAATTTTCACTGCATTCCAAATAGGTCACAAATAATGCCTTTGTAGAGTATTTGGAAAGGAACACACTGAAATACTGGCAGATGTAACCACAAAATGTCAAGCTAAGCATTTCTCAAGACCCATATCCTGTACAATAAAGATCACGAATGCCCTTGTATTTGACTTCAACCATGAAACCTTATACAAAAAGTATGTACTTGTTTGATGTATTTTCTCCCACCCCTAGTTCTGGCCATATTATAAAGCAACACTGCATTAATACTGTATATTTGCAGTGAAGAAAATCCCAGAATGCACTTGCAATTCATATTCAAAGTATATACACGTTTATTTTATACTGGAAATAATAAAAAATATTTAAATCTAATTAAGACTATTATACCTAATATATGCCATGAATTTCTATATTATTTCAATTTAGCAACATTATAATGTCAAAATGTGGCATTCAGAGTTTATGAGCTAATTTGAATATTAAAAACATTAGCAGCCATATCACCCTGCAGCCCAAGACTGGTTGCCCACTGAAGCTAAGCAGGGCTGAGCCTGGTCAGTACCTGGATGGGAGACCTCCTGAGAAAACTATGTTGCTGTTGGAAGAGGTGTTAGAGAGGCCAGCAGGGGTGCTCAGCCTGTGGTCTGTGTGGGTCCTAATGCCCCAGTGTAGTGATGGGGACACTATACTGTAAAAAGCACCATCCTTCTGATGAGACGTTAAATCGAGCTCCTGACTCTCTGTGGTCATCAAAAAATCCCAGGATGTCCTTCGAAAAGAGTAGGGGTGTAACTTCGGCATCCCGGCCAAATTTCCCCATTGGCTTCTGACCATCATGGCCTCCTAATCATCCCCATACACTGATTGGCTTCATCACTCTGTCTCCTCTCCACCAGTAAGCTGGTGTGTGATGGGCGTTCTGGCGCAATATGCTGCACATTGGTGGTGGTTGAGGAGATCCCCCTCCCCCCTTTCGTGTAAAGCGCTTTGAGTACCCAGAAAAGCACTATATAAATGTAACAAATTATTATTATTAATTACATATTAAAAACATTAGCAACTAACCTTTTAGTTTTTCACGTGTTCCAATTCATTTACTCACTGTTACTTCCTTGATTGGTTACTCTATCTCCCTTAGAAGTCAACTGCCTATATACGTTTTTAGTAACAAGACAGCTCACTAAATTACAAGTGAAATCCCTGCTGAAAAAAACAATAGAACCCTGCCCAAAACACAATAGAAAATGTAATGGATTTAATGGTTATAATGGGAATTGTATTGGTTTTAATAGAAACTATAATGGTGTCCACTGGTATGTGGTGGATTCAGTTGGTGAGATGTTAAATCCTATTGGAAAATGCCCAAAACACACTACAAAAAGGGTATTTTGTAATGGTTTTACTGGAAAAAGCTAATGGTTCATAATGGTATTTTAATGGAAACCATTGGAATTTCTGTGATGGTTTCTATTGGGCTTCTATTGTTTTTTTATCAGGCATGTGCTTCATTTCACTTCAATACTCTTACAAATTGAAAAATTACCTTGATGTACTTCTGTTTTCTATTGTTTTGGTTGCTACCTGGTCTCATGGCATTTATATACCTGGGTGCACTTTTTAGCGAGACGTGAAATTCGTACCAAAAAGTGCATATCACTGCAGTTTCCAAAAGAAACGAACACTAGAGGTAGTAAAACTACGATGCCATTTATTCCTTTTCACACAAATTTACAGAGTTTCGATTAATAAAGCATAGTTTTTGCACAATTACTTGAAGAATATAATGTTATGAATTCAAAACAATATTAATATGCTGGGAGATTTGAAAACTGATGCTTTTGAACATTAGCATCACACATATCCAGCTTCATATTAATGGGTTTTCATAGACGGTAGGTTTATTCGGTAGCTCACGGAGTATGGAGACATACTTGAGAGGGGAGGAGCTCTGGTTCGAATCCAGTTTGACGAAACAGTTCATCTCTGCATATAAGGAAGTTCAAATAGCACGGTTGCATCAACAAATAGGATTTCATATCAGTTTTGAATTTGTCAACACTATCGGGTAGGTTTAGGATTGTGTATGGTGTAGGGCATATTTCCAACACGATAGAGCATTCATTTTTAGCAACGGTCCCCAAATATTTGAATTCTGAACCGCCGCAATACATTCCTGAAGCAACTTAATAAAAACACATCAATATGTACCTATATCAATATAATAAAAATGTGCCAGGGTACACGTATTGAACCTGTGTTTTAGCTCCACTCAGTTGACATTTCTCTTTGAAACTGCGGCGAAATGTGCAGTTAGGTACGTAAAAACGGTCTTACTAAAAAGTGCACTGAGGTACGTATTTTTATGCTACAATACTATTTATTTCAAAAATTCCGTCCTATGGATATACTGGATATATGGATCAACTGCTCACTGTAGTTGAGGTGTAAACACGTGTTAAGAGGAAAGCTTTTCTGATATGAAGTAAACCCATAGTACAGATAATGCCCGAGATATGATGCGCACAAATAGGTTATTCTGAGTTACAGACACTTCTGCTCATCGAAATGACTCATGAAAGGCAAATAAAGTTTCATTCTGAGTATGATGCATGAGAGCATTTCAACTATGTTTATGTGTCAGTGTGCCTTCTGACGTTATGTTAGGTTCACCTCCTTGCAAGAAAATTGCTTTTAAATTTGAGCTGATTTAAGCTGACCTCCTAGCTGGAAATTCTTTTTTTTTGACCCACTAAAAAAAAATTCCCAAAACTCTTATGAAATAATAGAAACATATCAACCGAAGCAACTACATTAAGGCCTAACTTAAAGGGGTCATGCTGGAGAATCAAAAGGTTCTTGATATTTACACATATAAGAGGTTACTCTTATAGATGATGAATAAGACTCAGATGTTCTGTCAGTAAATGTAGAGAAACTTATACCTGAGAGACTGAAAGATACATTATTGTTTGTTCTTCACATTTCACAATAAACTGTTTTGTGAATTACTCTACATGTATCTGGGTTTTCAAAACATCATTTATTGAAAGACACGGCAGTGCCAAGCATTTTAACTCAGGTAAGTACATTTATTTTTTTTTATCTTACAGTTTGTGTTTGTATTAAACATAAACATCAGTGTTGCTAATGAAATCAGTACATAGCTGGATCAGAAATATTGCTTGAGTTTAATACATTTTTATTATATGAACTGAATGCATTTAACTATAGTTTATGTTACTGTTGTTATTAGTAACCCTTCATACAATGTGTAGCTAGTGTTTTATTTTCGTCAACTTTCAAGAAATTTGTTAACAGTGGTCTGTGTATAAATCTCTGATTACATTTATGTTGCTTTGCGTTGCAAATGGTTGCCTTGTTTTAATTTATTTTGCTTCAGGATTTGACTCTGGCTCAAACATATACGGATGCATGACAGTGCTTGCCATCTTGAATATTAAAACATGAAATTCTGTAAAGAAGGCCATACATATGGTTCGCTGAAGTTAGCCAATCCCAGCAGTGGGTGTTTACTTCTGTTTCTGCAAGAGGTAACGCCCCTTGATACTGAGCTTTTTCACATAGAGTGAAAATTAATACGGAAAATTATCATATTTACAAATACTAGACTTAACAAACTTAAACTTTACAAACTTAAGAAACTAACCTCAAGAAAGATAATATAAAAACCTAAAATATGCATTTCATAACCCCTTTAATATTCGTTGCATACAGGAGTTTGACTAGAAACAATAGATTCAGTGGACCTAATGAAACCTGGAACACATTTGGCAATTCTATTCAATAAAACGTACAGAAAAATAAATGTGATATAATATCAGGTATGAAATAGAAGAACCCTTTTTACTGATACACAGAAGCATTATGGCCATAGATCTGGCTATTTCTGACCAGTCTTATAGCCATTGGGCTGTTGGCTAATTGATGAATCGTATGTTCCTCTTTGTAAGTCCCTTTGGATAAATGCATAAGTGTAAACGTATGTCATGTTTTCAGCGCTAAGATAAACGGTGTGTCTATCATCTGTTGAATATGATAAAATCTGTTTGTCAATTGGTGCCACTAATTGTACAGGTGTAATTTGGTTTTCATTCCTGAAAGCAGTTTACTTGTGCTATCTGTTGCATTTTCATTTCACATTTGGTGCGAATAGAGCCTTAGGTTATCCAATGCTATTTCACTTCCAACTAACCCAGTGATATTTCTAGACAGGTCCATCCGTAATGAAATGTGTCTAACTTCTTGTTTGAATGCCTTGTATGGGAACCATGCCCAGTTAAATACAGATGGTTACTCTGTCATTAAAATTAATTTCAAGAGAAGCGCTATCATCTATACAGATTTCAGCCATGCATGCATGATTTCCACTATACACAACTGAAATCAATTGTTTACGGCAAACAATAAACCACCTAAAACTCACCATCACTCTTAGGGCCCTGCTTTCTCATCAGTAACGTTCTAGACTCCATCTCCAGTTCGTCCAACTCAACAGCACAGAGCAGCTTCTGAATCTATACCATTTCCTGTTAAGTTCTCTGGTCCTGAGAGCACAATGGCTAAATATTAAGCCAGCGCTATCAGTGACATCCCCACTCGGGCTGTACAGAAATAAAGAGTCTAAAGGGCGGGGACCCTTGGCATACTATGGGATCAAGAGATGTAAACAGATAGACTGCAAAAGGCTTTCTGGGGGAGCTGTGATAGGCCTGCTCATCAGTGTTCATATTAGCAGAGGTTTTGGATGTTATGCAAAATAGGTTTTCTGGCTTTAAGCAGATGTAGTAGTTATTAAAACCATGCAACGTTTGCATACACAGTCAAAATGAAGACAGTTCAACATAAAGCCATCCCACAAGACTCCAAGATTTATCTTAACGTTTTAGCGAATTAGTGAGGTTTTCTGGTTGCATTGTTATGTGCATTCTTGATGCAAAATATACTTCAAAATTGTTCCAATATATATGCTTGCCTACATTCCAAGGCAATCCCAGAATGCATTTTGTTTTGTGAAAAATATATAAAAACAAAAATAAATAACTATCCATTTAATTAATATATGCATCTATAAAAAAGGGTTATAATAATATTAATATCTAATATAATAAACATTTCAGCTTTACAACTTTCTCAACTGTTTTTGAAATAATGTTTTAGCCAATTCTCCTGTAGGCTTCACGCTACGGACCACTGTGCTTTATTTCAGTGATAATGATTTAAAAGGCACCTTCCTATGAAGACAGTAGACTGTAAGGCAGCTCACTATGTTTTGGAACAGAGCCGTAGATATAAGTTGATATTGCAGGTAAATATCACATTATGCAGCTGACCAAACACTGATTATACAGAATATGACAATGATACATTAGCAATTAAAATGTGTTCTCTGCTCCATGTCACATCCATTTTCTGTTTCCCATAGAAAGTCAAGATAAACAATTGTGTGAGCTGGACTAATGGCACAAAAGGCTTTGACCTAAAATAAGAGGAAGTCAAGCACATCACTATTCATAATAGTTCTAGTTCATGCAAAGGAAGAACTATCAACCAGGACATACACAAGCTGCCATTGCACCATTATTATATCTCTCATGTTTGCTTTTCTCTGCTGCATAATAAAAAAGTCAAATTACTGATTAGTGGGGAACAGAGTCCAATGCAAATGTGCACACAAAAAAAATGAAAGATAAAATAAACAGAGGTCGTAAAGTATTTTTTTTAGTATGTACACTTTTTGAAAGCCACTTTCATACATTGCAACCGTGTAAAAAGTTAAAAGACTGTGGCACAAAACATCTCCCTTTGAGTGTAATCTCTCTTCATTGGCTCAACCAATGTGGAGGTGTTCACTATTGAAACAAATGATGGCCATTTCCCGTGTACTGTATATCATGTTCAGACATGATAAAACATCATGTTTTGATACAGCTGTTTTATAGCTGCAGTTAAAGCGTTTGGCCTGTATTTCTTACTCTCTTGCCAGTTTGTGTAACCGCTGTTAGTTAAAAAAAATAAACAATGCACTGAACAGCTAGAATATTATCTCTGCAGACATCATACTGTTGAAGTTTCAGAAATAAAGAAAGAAAAAGAAAGAAGCATTAGTATTGGCCACAACTTCACTTTCCCCATATGATGTCACTACGACATATATAGGCAGAGGAAGCTTGCTAAGAGGCAAGCTCTGGGCAGTCATTTCTCTCTTTTTCACTTCAATTTAAGCTGAAACTATTTTATGTACACTCTCTGTTTAGTGAGATTTCATCAGGAAACTAGTCAACTCTGGTAAGTCAAAACAATATTTGAGGAATAAAATATTTTAAGTGTTATGTTAATGCACGTATACTTTTTAAAGATAGGGCTTGGAAACCTGCTCCACTCTGCTATTTTTTTGGAGGGAAGCACAGTTTTTTATTCTCTTGAAGAGTTTGGCTTCACATAGTTTGCTTAGAAATATTAGTTAGACTAAAACAGATGGATCTTATCATTTCGACATACTTCACAACGCCTTTTGAATTTATGCCAAGTTGCATATTTGTGTGCAACCAGTTTGTGAAACTGTTAGTTTGTTCAACAGTGTTGCTGTGCAGCAACAGCACTTCCTTTATACTTTATGCATTATTGCATATCTATGCATTGCATTATTGAAAGAAAGAAAGAAAACTTGTGAAAACAGGGAAATGTAAAGAAAATTTGAGAATGTGCCAGAATTGGATAAGACTTTGTGTCATCATTACTCAGAGAGAGAGAGAGAGGAAACTTGCTTTGACAACTACTGAGCGGTCGCTTCGATCAGACCAGACCTTGTTTCACACTCTGCAGACATCTCAAGATACAATCAGCAAAATAGTCCGTTTACAACTCTGGTAAGTCATGAGAAACTTTTCTTACTGAAATATTTATACAATGTATATGATAGAAGGAAAACAAAACCAATTTGAGACCAGACATGTTTTATTAAAAGTCCTAAATTCAGATCAATTTATTTTAGTATGTAGATGCCAATAAAGTTGACAGTGTAAACAGTATGTAAAACACTACTACCTCTTTACACAGAAATATTTCAAAATTCTCTGTAAAAATACGATTGCTTTGCCACGGTCGAAACTGGTCCGCTGTGCAGATATTTGCATTCTATACTTGTACACATTTTCAGTTTCATTACTCCAAGAATCTGGAACCCCATAAATAATTTATTTATTGGTCAATAGTCGATTTTAGATTGGGTTCTTATCCTAAATACATATTTCAACCCTTTGATATATGAATTATTAAACCATAAAGAGGGGGGCGGGGACTACTAAATGGAACACGGAGATAACAGTTGATTAACGGGATAGTTCACCCAAAAATTAAAATAGTTATATTTTACTCACCCTCAAGTTGATATAAATCTGTATAATTTTCTTTCTTCTGTTAAACACAAAATAAGATATTCTGAAGAATGTTGAAAGTGGTGGTAGACATTGACTTACATAGTATGGAACCAACATTATTCAAAATATATTTTGTGTTCAACAGAAGAAAGAAACGTATACAGGTTTGTAACAACATGAGGATGAGTAAATTATGACAATTTTTGGGTGAACTATCCTTTTAAGGACATCATGCATGGTGGCTTAGAGACATTGGTCCTTGAATGGTTAGAAATGCCTTTTAAAAACCTCAACTTTTGTGGATGACATAAATCATTCAGAGAGTTAAAATGCCTACTTATTTTGGTGTCAAATTATTTCCACTCGCAGGTACTGATGGATCAAAAATTTAGCTTCTACTAGTTTATGAAACTGTTGTTACTCTTAAACAGTTGCTTCAGCATTTTACACTACACAGGAAGACACATTTCCTTGTACACCGCAAACACTGTTGCAACAAGTTTATACTTCTTCCCACTTCTAGTGGAGAGTGGAGAGAGTGTTGTAACATGAGTTAGTTTTAGTTTAGTCAATTAGAAATGTGTCGCCAAAGTGAAAGACTTGCTATACATGACAACCACATTCCTGCAATGAAATCTCAATGTTGTTTCTGTTGCAGAACTGTTAACGTGAAATTCTGAACTCTATTTTCAGGAACTACGCAGCAGCCCTGCCATGGCATCCAATAACAGTTCCTCAATACATCACTGCGGTGCTTCAGCTCAGAACCTGGTGGCATCCGTCCTTCCTGCTATACTCATCATTGAGCTGTTACTTCGGCCTGCCTGGCAATGTCATGGCACTGTTTGTCTTCAGCAAAACCCTTAGAACTTGGAGGGCCAACGTCATGTTCCTCTTCAACCTGGTTTTGTCTGACTTTCTGCTTCTCATCAGCCTACCCTTCCGCATCGACAACTTCATGCGTGGCGAGAGTTGGATATTTGGAGATGCCTGGTGTCGGATCAACCTATTCATGCTGTCAGTCAACCGTTCGGCTAGCATTGCCTTCATGACTGCCGTGGCTGTTGACCGCTACTTTAAAGTGGCCCATCCACATCACAAAATCAATTACATAAGAACAAAACAAGCAGCCGGGATTGCCTGCTTCATTTGGGCCGTTGTGATATCCCTGAGGATCCCTTTGCTGGCCAACAATCTTCTGGACAAGAAAAGCAACTTTTGTAGGAGCTTCAGTAACTATGAGAAACCATCGCTAGGTATCAAACTGCATAATGCCGTGTTTGTCTTAGAGTTCTTTCTGCCTTTATTACTCCTGGTTTTCTGCTCCGTGAGAATTGCATGTATCCTTCGTACACGCCAGATGGACAAGGACAAGAAAGGGAAAAGGGCTATTCGGACTGTCCTGGTGATCGTTGGGGTTTTTGTCCTCTGCTTCTTTCCCAGCATCGGCACAGGATTGACGGCACTCTACTTAAAAAATTTGGGAGATGCTTATTGTGATGCTTACAAGTTCACCAGTCAGTTGTTTTCCATGTCCATAGCATTTACCTATCTAAACAGTGCTCTGGACCCAGTCATCTACTGCTTCTCCAGCTCAATCTTCCGCAATTATTTGAAAAGCGTTGTCAATCAAACTGGAATTATGGAGCTACAGATGAGCCGACGGGGCAGTATGCCAAGCGGAAGTGACTGAGAGTGGATTTGGGATTGATGAGTATTGAACAGTGTAAATACCGTTTTTCTTTTCCATTATAGTTTTATTTGTCAAGTTTTCTTTTTGATACATATATGTACTATTGTATTTTTTGTTACATTTTAGTTTATACTGATGGATAGAGAAGTTATAAAATAAACCATGTCATATATATTAAATGTAGTTAATATATGACAAATGCAAAATAAATAATGTTACAAGAATGATAATGAAGAATTTTATTTTTAAGAAGTTTGTTTTTTGGTTGGGGATGGAATGATCATCAAGTGTACAGTAAACATTGAATTATAGTTATTTAATATTATTAGTGCAGGGGGACTAGAATGTACTGGCAGTTTGAACATGACATTCCCAATTTCGCAATACATTGTTTCTGGAGCTCTAGAAGTAAAGTGAAGTGAAGTGAAGTGAAGTGGAGTGATGAATGAATGAATCATCAATCAATCAATAATAGCTCTTAATCGAATAAATTCTGGCTGAACAAACACATGTATATGCATGTTGGATAGCTGACTGAATATTGGAGAAGCTCAAGGTGTAGCAACAAACCTCTTAGCTTCATTCCCCATAATTATGTCCCTTCAGCTTTGCCAACTAAACAAAGATAGAATTTTACCTTGCTATTAGTTATATTAATTAGAAATATCAATATCAAGTAGCATACTAACAACTAATTACATTTTCTCCTCACTAATGGTCGCATAGCAGCTGGAGCTGCAACAGAAATAATCAGCTGTCAATACCTGTATTGCAGCATTCACACAAATGCAGGCAAACATGCATTCCTACAGGTTGTTATAAATGCAGACACAGATTAAATTTGACTCCAATCATGTTGTCATAAGTGGAACAGAAGGCTAGAGGTTCTCTTAACTGCCAGTGGGGAAGATTGCACTTCAAAGGCTCCCACACACCCTCAAGCAGGCAGGATGCACTTCTATGCACTTCTATCCTCAGTTATTACCCTGACAAGCTACTTGTTTCTCTGAAAACTACAAGGGTTGATGTATTTTTGGAAAATATCAGTAATATTAATGCTTGTAGAAATGTATTTACTCTCAACGTTGGATCAATACATATATTGTTATATGTTTGCAAAATGATGATTCTGTGAATACTGAGATGAAATTGCATTTGTTGTAGTATCTTGGCAGTTAAGAGCCTTCAAGTCAAGAGTTAAATTAAAACGTCTCTACTCTAGGTTACGTATGTTACCCTAGTTAAGGGGTCAGCAAGTAAGTTTTGCATTGGGCCCAAAAAAACACTTCACATGATCAACGTCTAGATTTCGCATTATCTTATCGTCAAGATCAAGTGGTCTACCACGGCTACCGGTGGGTAGAGACCCCCTGGTTACATGTTTCCTCCTCGGTGTGATGAGGCTGAAGCCTCAGGTACGATCTCGTGTCCGTCCTTGAGACATCATGATCGGTGGAAAGGCGTACAGACGAGAGCAGAGTATGCGTGCTTCGCTCCCAAGCAGACCACACACAAACTGTGTGTATCCCCACTCGTAATATAGCGTAGGCAGGGAGGAACACACGCGTCTATAACGCGATCTGCTTTCGCCCTTAACAGTCTTAGCGCTTGCCTTAGACATTGTTGGAGTTTCTGATTGCTGAATGCTTGATGTAACTTGACAGAAAACAGTAAATAAGACTCAAAGACATAGATTGTGACTGACACACACAGAGAGCTTTGCTGAATGACAGAAAGCTAATGCTGGCTGCACCTCACGTGCTTTTAAGATTCCTGGTCATGACGTCACCCGCCACTGACATCCCATCGATTGGACTGATTACACATAGGATTCAGAGCTTGATATCGCTGAAGGCATTCCCCTAGCGTTCTCTGACGCAGCTCGAGTTTCTGAAGAGGAACTAAAATGAATACAAAAATGAAAATTCTGTAATTACAAACCAGTATGACTTTCTGTCATCTGTGCTTATTTTTAGAATGTTGGTAACCAAACTGTTTTGATGACCATTGACGTCCAAAAAAACAACACCATGCTGAAACATGTCTCATATCTTCTTTTAGGTTAAACCTGTGACGATAAAATTTGCCTAAAATGCCTAAAAAAGGCATACCCAAAGTAAATTGCATGCTGTTCTTGGACCATTTGGATTATATGCATGGTTTTGGTCTCTTTTGAAAGGTGACACTCTGAGGTTTGTTTCTCAACAGTCAGAATCACTATAAGTGATATTGAGTAATAGCACTTTGAACACACTGAAAAAAAAAATGCAATGGGTCACATAATGAAGCCTTACCAAGACAGAATTTAACCATTATTGATAAACAATATAAGTTAGAAATTAAAGTTTTACACTCGTTATTCTTGAAGTTTATGTCTAGGCGCTTCCCAAAAAAAAAAGACACTTGGAGACTCCAAATGACTTTGTAACCAACGACACATAAAATGCTGTAATTCTTGAATGCTTTATGTACAGTCATAATTTTGGGTTCTAATGAAAGGTTACACTTAGAGCTATTCAATCCAGATTCACTGTCAATAATTGCTGACACATAGTAACTGAAGCATAAACACATTATAGTGACATTTATACATAGAATCCAAAATGTGTACACTTGTAAATAACATGTCTATGTATAATTTATAATCTAATTACATTTTTCCTCTATATTTCTATGCATAGTATATTATTTAATTTCTGTTATTTTTCTTATATTGGTGTTATATTCCATTCCTTCTGTGTTATTCCTATGTATGTCTGCACTATGTCTGTACTTTCTTCTGCACTGGAAGCTCCTGTCATCAGGACAAATTCCTTATGTGTGTAAACATACTTGTAATAAAGCTCTTCTGATTCTGATTATAGTGTTTTTTGATTATTTTTTGCTGTCATCATGTCTCTCAGTATATGGCTTTTGCTGACTGGCAGACTTCATTCGATTCAATATCAGATGATTGTCTGTGATTAAAAAAGTTAGAAGTTAGCAGGAACACGTCAAAACACAAAACCTATAAAACACCCAAAAACCACACACACACACACAAACACACACACAAACCACACACACACACAACACACACACACACACACACACACACTCAAAAACCCCCACACCACCACACCTCCCACACAAACAACGTTGGTTTTAAGGTTACAGGGATTCTACATAGGTGTAATGTTTTTATACTGTACAAACTGTATGTGTTATTGCCCTACACCTAAACTTAGCCCTCACAGGAGACTGTGCATTTCTACTTTCCCCACAGAAAACACACTCTGTATGATTTATAAGCATTTTGAATTATGGGTACACTGAAAATGTCCTCATAAATCACCTTCTCCTTGTAATATCTGTCATACCCATGTCTTTATACACATTTGTGTCCTCATAAACCAAATAAGCGCCGCGAACAAAGAAACTCACACCAGAAGTAAGCGTAACGATCTCAAAACAAACAAATACCTCAACATATATTGTAAAATATGTATAAGTAATAATATAGGTATATATATATAAATATAATATGATGTAATTGTAAACATCGTAGATAGGGAAGAAGGAGGCGGGAATGCGAAATTTAAGACATTTATGACAAATAAACAAACACAACAGAAAGCGGCAGCCCTGGACGCCGACACAAAACAAAACTAAAACTCCACTGGTCCTCTTCGTCTTCACTGTGATCTCTTTAAAACCCTTCGAGCTCCTCCGTGGGACTCGAGACGGTGAGTGCGAGGTGTCAGTCATCAGCATTTATCCACCGCCTCGAGTTCCACGGATCTCAGCCTCTGCCATCACAGTACTTACTTTATTTGAAACTTAAATGTTGTGTATCCTCTTTCAAACACATCCCCTTCTGCTTCAATGGATGAACATCGCTTCGTCAAAAATGTCAACAAAAATTTGTCACGCCGAGAACATTGTCAACAACTTCTTAGTGTTCAACAACGTTCTCTTTATTCGCCATAATTAGCCTATAATGATCGTTTACTGTAAACTCGGAGCGA
>CM049801.1:6670900-6820523 GCA_027422405.1 Ptychobarbus kaznakovi | reverse complement strand
TTATTAATGCATTAGAATTCTAATATATTTCATTTATATTTTATATAAATGGATTCCGAGTTTATCTATTTATTTATGTTTAGTTGTTCATTTTCTATGGACTAGTCAACAAAATGTAACTTGTTTTCATTAATCCAAATTAAACATTAGCTTTAAAGTATATTTTATTTGTTGTATTTTTTTAAATAAGTACACTTATTTTGATGTGTTGACTGACTAAAGTACTTGATCATGCTTTTACGTAGTGTGTGATTCAATATTACATTTAAATTTAATATATTTTAAACAGACTAGAATGCAGTTTCTTGTTCTCTCGAATGATGATTTTGCTTTCTTGCTTGCAGGAGTGTTGTATGGGGACCCAGCAGTGCACAACACAAGGTGTTTATATTACGTGTCCTCAGCTACCATGTATTTGCATTCAAATTGATAATTTGATACAATGCACATATTGTGAACTTACAATTTGTTTTACATTGGACTTACGTTTTATTTTTTTTGCATGTAACCTGCATTGTCCCTAACCAAGTCCACCATGTATTCCCACCTCATTAGCAACAAAAGTGTTTTGCAAAATAATATGAACAAAGTATATTCTACATAGTAGTTAAGGCCACCTAATATAAAGTGGGACCCACAATTTAAAAAAGCATACATGAGTTAACAACACAGCGGAATCAAGCCACAACACAGCAGCATAACAATGGTTTCTAATAAGCATCTTTTTAACTTAGCTCCCGTTTTCTCTCTCCATGATTTCCTGTCTATTCTAAAATGGTCTTTGTCAATCAAAATAGCAAAGCATAACATAACTAGCTAAGATAAGAGCTTTATTTTACATGCATTGTTATGAAATAAATGCAGTAAACTTCCCAAAACTGCTGAAACAATAGAGCAATCAATGATGACAATCAGTGGATAACGTTCCAATTAACAGAGCTCTAATTTCCATCCTAATTGGATGTGATTTTTCTTTGAAACAATGAGCACACTAATCATGCACAGTTGCTCCTGTGTACAGTCCAAGACAGTTCACAGTCAAGCTCTTGATGAGACTGAATAAGCACCTGGATGTGAGTGTAATCAACACCTGCTGATCAGCAGCTTGCTCTTCTAAAACAGACTCATGCTGAACTATGAGAGGATCTGACTCAGAACCAATTCCATCGGTTATGTGGGAATTGCCACAGCACTTCATCTTTATAAAAATAAAATTATTTGGCTGTTACATCAGCCATAGAGGTAGATACATTTCTGGAAAAGCTTATACCTTCAAGCTGTTCGACCCACAAACTCAAGCTTGGTCAAAGGAATATGCAAGCTTTTTTAAATAAATGCACTGTACAGTTTTATCACCTTTGAAACTGAATCATCAGTAATGGCTACATTGTGATGGTTTTTTACTCAGATTGAGCATTACCTCATCACCAGGCTTTTAAAACTTCACCAGGTTCAGGGCCAAAAGATTGTATTCCCCAAGTGTTGGTAAGCAAACATGATAAAGGCCACAACATGTTTTTTTTGTTGTTTTTTTCAGCTCTTTCCTTTGTTTGGAGGTGTAACGCAGGACAAACATGTGGTTATGTGGGTGCTAAACAAAATTTTCTGGATTGCAAACTCAAAGCGATGATTTAATTAAAACATGCTGCATTTCAAATGTTGTCAGATTTGTTAAGATAAATCAAGTAAGGAATTACTTACACAGGGCTGTTGAATTACCACATCGGATAAAACCGCAAAAGGTGCTGTCATATTAGCAATGAATTTATCATTATTTATTATGTGTTGAATAAAAAAAAAATTGTTTCATATCACAACCATTGCCGTGTCAGAAGAAATGTGTCTATATATCATGTGTGAGAAAGATCAGAAAAATATTTGCCGCGGGGCCCTCCTCAAGCTCTTTCTCAAAAAACTCTTCATGAATATAAGCATCAAAACAATTCCCTACCTTATTGCACAGCATCAAAGAAGTCAATACAACACACTCAAGAATGACTTAAAGAGGTTGCCATCATTTAATAAACTGTGGACTAGTTTTCACTCTTGCTGCTAATTTGAAGAGTGATGCTTCCCGTTATAACTGTCTGTTGATGGCCTTTTATTTACAACCAGATATGTGCACGCTGCTTTTCAGATGTTTATTGAACTTTTCCGATGTTTTTCCAGTTGTGATTCAAATGTGTCCATTTTAGACACGTGGCCACAAAATGCGAGACATGTGAAGAGGGAAAAAACAGATCAGTTGTGGGACTATATTCAAACCAGTCATTAATTGCTGAAAATGAAATTACTGGTTGATATAGCCAGATCTCAATAAAGTTTGCAATAAAGTTTTTTTGTCTGTGAACTGGATCTCACTCTAATATGGAGGCTTGGCCAGTCTCTGTTCCAGAATTAAATCACTGAGGGTGCTTTCACATACAGTACCGTGAAAAGGTTTTTGCCCCTTTCCTGGTATTTGTTTTTTTTTAGCACATTTGTCACACTTAAAGGATTCAGATCAAACTATTTTTATTATTACACAAAGATAATGCAAGTAAATACAAAATGCAGTTTTTAATTGATCATTTCATTTAAGGAAAAAGCTGTCCAAACCTACCTGGCCCTATGTGAAAAATGAATTGACCCCTCCTGTTGAATCATGAAAGAACTGTCATTAAACACATTATTTTCGAAAGCCGAGTTAAATTTCACAAGCCACACCCAAGCCTGATTACTGCCAGACCTGTTTAATCAAGAAATCACTTAAATAGAATCTGTCTGACAAAGTGACGCATGCTTGAAGAGCAACACATAATGCAGCGATCTAAAGAAATTCAAGAACAGATGAGAAACAGAAGAGTTGACATATATCAGTCTGGAAAGGGTTATAAAGCCATTTCTAATGCTTTGGGACTCCAGCGAATCACAATAATCAGAGCCATTATCCCACAAATGCAGAAAATTGGAACGGTGGTGAACCTTCCCAGGAGTGACCGGCCAAAAAAAAATACTCCAAGAGCGCAATGACGACTCATCCAGGAGGTCAAAAAGAACCCAGAACAAACATCTAAAAACTGCAGGCCTCACTTGCCTCAATTTAGGCCAGTGGTCATGATTCAACAATAACAAAGAGACTGGCAAAAACGGCATCCATGGGAGAGTTTCATTCAGGGCAAAAGCCACTGCTGACCAAAAAGAACACAAAGGATCATCTCACATTTGCCAAAACATATCTTTTTTTATCTTTTTTTTTTAAAGAATAAGAATAACAACAGAACTTGGTAAACAGCTGACTGGTCACTTTTGCATCTTAACATAGGTCTTGTTAACAGATAAATACAGAGGTCAAATTACAATACATAAACACAATCCATTTTTCCCAGTATTGAAAATATGTGTCCATCCGTAAATTAAATGCGAAAGTGATTCTCTCCATATTTTGAACATTGGTTACAATGTCCAACCATTCAGACTTTGTTGGAGGTTCAGACTGGAGCCACTTTCGTGTTAAAGCTTCTTGCTGGTTGCTAATAGTATCTTTATAAATACTTGTCTCTCACCATCAAATGAGCTGGTAAGTTACCCAAGTACATTGTAGAAAAAGAATAATCGATTGCATCATCAAAAATATTGTATATTACTTGTGTTTACCTCCTGCCAGTATGGCTGAATGGTTGGGCAGCTTAAAAATACATGAAAGTGATCTGCTAGTTGTTCCCCACATTTCCTCCAGCACAAACCACTACCCGTCTCACCATTCTGAATAGATTTTAACTGGGAGTTATAAAGTATCTAATAAGATTTCTCCAGCAGAATTCTCTCCACATACCAGAACTAGTGGAAGTAGCCTGAACAGAACAGATATTCAACCACTCTTCTCTGAAATAGCAAGACTGGTTCTCTCTCCCCATTTTAATCTTACCTCCCTAGTTGAATGTTCTTTATTGGATTGAATGGATAAATAAAGTTTTGAGACAATTTTCCTATTGTCCTTATTTTTATATACATCAATAATTAAGTATACTAAATTAGGGTTATGCTTCTCCAAATATCTTATTTCACTGTTGAAATAAGTTCTGGTTTGTAGATACCTAAAGAAATCACATTTTTCCATACCATACATATTAGAGATCTCCTGAAAACTATCTAATTCCCCCTTTGAGGAAATTTAACTAAAAGTAGTGATGCCCAATCTATACCAAAATTGAAACCTCCCATCAGACTTTGCTGGTTTAAAGTCAGGGTCAAAGGTGTCCCATCTCAGAAGTCTTGACTGTCTTTCAAGTAGAGGTGATTTACATTCTTTAAACCAGATTCTAAAAGGAACTTTAGTCCATTGATTTAAACTTTTAAAATACTGTTTATACAAAGTTTTGCTACCTAAGCCAAAACATATCTTGATTATCCCTAAGACTTTTGCACAAATATTCTGTGGACTGATGAGAGAAAAGTTTAACTTTTTGGAAGTTGTTACATCTGGCATAAAACCAACACAGCATTTCATAAAAAGGACATCACACCAACAGTAAAATATGATGGTGGTAGTGTGATGATCTGGGGCTGCTTTGCAGCTTCAGGACCTGGATGACTTGCCACAATTGATGGAATCATGAATTCTGCACTCTATCTGAAAATCCAGAAGGAGAATGTCTGGTCGTCAGTTTGTGACCCCAAGCTCACTTGGCTAATGCAGCAGGACAATGATCCCAAACATACCCAGTCCATCTCTGAATGGCCCAAGGAAAACAAAATTAAGGTTTTGGAGTGACCAAGTCAAAGTCCGGACTTAAATCCGATTGAGATGCTGTGGCATTACCTTAAACAGCCTTTTCATGCTCGAAACCCCTCAAATGTGGCTGAATTAATACAATTCTGCAAAGAAGAGTGGGCCAAAATTCATCCACAGCAATGTGAAAGACTCATGGGCAGTTATCGCAAATGCTTGATTGCAGTTGTTGCTGCAAAGTGTGGCACGACCAGTCATTCGATTTAGGGGGCAATTACTTTTTCATGTAGGGCCAGGCAGGTTTGGACAGCCGTTTTCCCTTAATAAATGAAATCATTATTTCAAAACTGCATTTGGTATTTACTCTGGTTATCTTTGTGTAATATTAAAATTAGTTTGATGATCTGAACTGACAGGGTCCCTACACAGTGTTCTTTGCTCCCTACTCCATGAGCAGGGGAAATCCATTGAAGTTTACTTCACTTCGGCAAATTCCGTTATGCCACTGACTGCAAGTTCTTCACACAGAGACCAAACTTACTAGAAAAGTGTGAAGTGTGACATAAATACCACTGTAAATAAATACAATTTAAATGCACATCTCGCTCACTATTTTCAGCAGTGAGTGAATTCTGACCAACTACAACATTTCTGATTGGCCATTGCGTTAAAGAATTAAACGTATATGTCTATGATTTTTATACATTGCTTGACTCTGCAAAAATATGTTGTGAAAGGTAACTTAAGGTGGACTTATGGTCCAATTCTCGCTGTTAACAAACCATATGATTTTTGCCTCAATAAACTCCTAATTTGCTGCTTTATTAATAGTTAGCAAAGTAGTTGTTAAGTTTAGGTATTGGGTAGAATTAGGGATGTAGAATATAGTCATGCAGGGTATGCACTTTATAAATACTAATAAACAGCAAACATGTTATTAATACTCATTATGCCGCTTGATATTGCAATATATATATTCATATCTCAAATATTGTTCACAAATCTGTCTAAATCTGTGTTAGTGAGCACTTCTCCTTTGCCAAGATAATCCATCCGTCTCACAGGTGTGAGGAGGAGAGGATAACATGATAATTTGGATTGCATTTCTGTGATTCAAATTATTGTGAGTAAAATCATTACAATTCTAATTCTAAAAGCATATGCAAATAACTTATTTATTTGAAAGACCCATTTGCAAACCAACATGTTCTTCCCATCTAGCCTTGAATTAATTCTTCTATCATTGTTGTTCTTTCTAAAGCCACTTTCTTTAGCTGGAATAACTTCCTTTCACACTCCTCCGGGAAGCAGAAATGTATAAAACTCTGAGCATTCCATGTTTGAATGAAAAACATCTTCACTGATTCTTTTCAACAGTTCCAATCCCGGTTGCTATGGAACGGGTTATTAGAACCATGAGTTTAAAATGAAGACAGTTTCATAATTTAACCCACTGACATCTCTCTTTCATTGGCTCTTTGCACAGTTTACATTTCACGGACAGTAACAGTGATGATTCACTTGCATTGTCTCCCACTGATGCAGCTGCCATCCTCAACCTTCTTCACCAGTCATAAAAATCACTCTTGCAGGCAAAAAGAAGCGATTGGAATCGTTTCAGATTGTAACTCTCAATGGCTTTCACTTTTCCATTAGGTGTGTGTTTAGATTTCACATTGCCACCCAGCTTTGTCCCTATTGATGTGTCATTTGGTCTCTATTGGGCTCGGCGCCATGGTCTCAGATTCAGGTCTCCAACTCTTAGAATAGTCAGATGTCTTCTGCTGTTTGTTAATGGCACACACTACATCTTCTCTGACAGTTGGATCGATGGCTCAGATGAAGTTAAGCAGCCAGAGTAGGATTCATTTTCGCCATCTGATAGGTAGTCTAAAAGTAGGTCCAGGGGACTGTGTGTGCCTCTGTCACACCCCATCACCTCCATAAACAAAGCCTGTGTGTTGGCTACCTGAGCCCGGCTGACAATCAAAGGGTCAGATGCAGTTAGTTTGTTTGAGCTTGTATGCACTCGGGTGGGCCACATCTGTCCATCGGAATCTCTGAAGACTGTATCTGGTGGCAGGACTGACCCACTGACTTATGGGACGTGACAGCGAAGGAGAAATTTTACTGATTAAAAATTACTCTCAGTCAGCTATGTGTATTTCCACACAAAGATCTATAGTGGGTGTGATAAAGTCACATTAGCTGCCACCGCCGGGGAAGCAGCACTGACACACACGCACATACATACATATGATTTACAAGAGTTTGTGGAGTGGTGTGACAGCTCACACCTGGAACTCAATGTAAGCAAAACCAAGGAGATGGTGGTGACCTTTTCCAACAAGCAGATGGATCTGGCTGCAGCAGTGGATAAAGGTGGTGCCTTTATCCACGGGAAGCCAGTGGAGCAAGTTAAGGAGTATAAATATTTGGCTGCGACCATCTGTGAAACAATACTGAGGCATTAGTCAGTGCGGCATATCTCCTTGGCTGAGTCTTTGGAGTATAAAGATTTGGTATTATCTTCAACCATCTGCTAGCGGCGGCCGATTATGGCATCACCGGCTTGGTCATGCCTCGGCAGCGCAACCGGAAGCTGGCAAAACCATTGTCTTTATGAATAGGTGTTTCTGTGTGTATTTAAGTGTGGAAATTATGTGTTAAATGTATTATGTGTTAATGGACTATGTGCTTATTAATATATATATAGATCGGAAATGGTTATTATTGATTAACTATAACAGATGACAAATAGATGTGGTATTTGTGTGTGTGTTAAATGTCATTCTTACCTGTGAATGGTATGGCCCAAAAATGGGGCGGGGTTTGGCCTATATAAGCCAAGGTCAAAAATAAAGACGAGGCTTGTTTACCAAGTCGATGCAAGAGTGCTGCTGCGGTGCCACAAGCAAAACCCAAAACCCCTTTGTATATTGTGGATAGCTGTTTGTTGCCTGAATATATCATTGTTGGATTGTTTTCTGGTTTATTTTTCCCTTTTGTTGGTTCTTTGGTATTTTTGGGTGCAATTGTATATATTCTTCACTGTGGACAATCTTTTGCGAGTGAGCAATCGTTTTTACATCCCTTCTCGGACTCACATTTTTCTCCGAAGGCGAGCTAGTGGGCTCGTCTTCATCACAGTGGGCTATGTAGACTATATACAGCAGGGCTCGTCAACTAGTGGCCTGCAGGCCGAATTTAAGCCGTCAATAATTTTTATTAAATCGTTGTTTTGCATTATACATCAGAGCGCTTTCTCTGCAAGCTGCAGTCTGCAGACTATATTTGGACTCAGGGCCGGATTATCCATAGACGGGATTGGGCGAGTGCCCTGGGGCACCAGCCAATAGGGGGGCACAAAGTGATTAAGATAATGACTAGACTTTTAAATATTTTTCATGTTTTGTATATATATATATATATTATTTTGCTGGAAGAGATGCAGATACAAAATGAACAGTTAATGATATGATATATACAGGGAGAATATAAAATATATACATTTATAAAGAATTGTGATTGGGTTAGGTCACAGTGTCTTTGCCCCTCCCTCCAGTAAGAGTCGAGCCCGGCCCGCCAATTTACAATATCAATATCAAATAAAAAATGGATAGGCAGCATCAGTTGAGTGGTTGTGCGAAACGTAAATTTAAAAAAGAGAAAATATCATGACACATAGCCACCCTTCAAAAAGTACCTGCAATATCAAGTTTTTTTTCTTCGAAATGAAGAAAAGACAGAGACATCGGCACCAGCAGAAGGCACTAGTAGTGAAGTTAATGCCTCAACCGATACTCAAGCAGCAGCTAATGTTGTGAGCGAAGGCGGTAACGAGGTGCAGGGGAATGGAGGCAACAAAGAGGAGGATGGGGCTCACGAGGTTGATGGAAATAATATCACACTTAGGCCGGAGGATTAGGTGCAGCAGCTGCCAGAGGACTTTACCATCTCAACGGACCCTGAACTATGGGGAGCTATCACGGACCACATCAGGGAAGCTGCTATTTCTCAATGTCCTGCGGCCTTTCAGAATAGGGCACCTAAATACCCAGCATCTGTGCGGGACATCAGTATTGGATGTAAAACGCGATCACTTACTAATGATTTATTGCATTGTTGCCTCCCAAACAACAAGGTAGTGTCTAGAGAGTGATTAATTTACTTCACCATCAGCAGGTGTGGTTTACTGCTTTACCTGTAAACTGCTATCCTCACAACGTAATGCTTTTACGTCTGGGTTCTCTGATTGGAGACATCCTGAACAAATTTCAGACCATGAGAAGAGTGCAAACCATAGGCACAGCATGCTGACTTTACTGTGCAGATCGAAGAATGTGGGCACAGTGGATGCTTCGCTCAGGCGGCAGAGGTATGCTGAGGGCAAATATTGGAAGGACGCATTGTGGCTGTGATTAAATTCTTGAGTGAGAGAGGCCTACCATTCAGAGGCGATGACGAACATATGTGCTCATCAAGTAATGGCAATTACCTCGGATTGCTGGAACTTATTGCAAAGTTTGATCCATTTTTAAGAGAACACTTAGAAAAGTATGGTCAAAAGGGACGAGGGACAACATCATACCTGTCATCGACTGTTTGTGAGGAGTTCATTTGCGTAATGGGCGAGAAAGTAAAGAAAACAATTGCAGAGGAACTACAGCATGCTAAGTATTTCTCAGTCATTGTAGACTCGACCCCTGATATGTCGCACGTTGACCAGTTGACATTCATTTTTAGATTTGTCAGCGAGGAAGGGAAAGTGGGGGAGAGATTCATTGGTTTAAAGTCTATTCACAGCCACACTGGAGCAAGTCTCGCTGAATGCGTGATAAAAATGGTTCATGATCTGGGGTTAGACTTGTCAAATTGCCGGGGACAAAGTTACGACAATGCCAGTAACATGGCTGGTAAATATAAAGGTCTTCAGGCACATCTGAAAAAAATAAACCCTCGGATTCATTATGTGCCTTGAGCTGGACATTCGCTTAATCTTCTTGGTGTAAACAGCATTGACAACAGCTCTAAAGATGCGAGTGATTTATTTGATTTACTTCAGTCACTGTATACGTTTTGTGCCGCATCCCTTCACCGTTGGAGTCGGATATTTAACAACAAGAATGTGAAAATCAGCTGTACTCTTAAACCACTGTCAAATACTAGATGGAGTTGTAGAGCTGACTCCACCAAAGCTTTGAGAGAAAATTACTGTGCAATAAGAGAGGCCTTGGGAAGGTTTGCAGCAGATGCAGAGGAGAAGAATGACGCGAAGCACGAGGCTGCTGTGCTCTGTCTTAAACTTGACAAATTGGAGATCTCAATAATGGCGAATCTATGGGATACTGTGCTGAGTAGGTTCAAAGCAACAAGTGACGCATTGCAGAAGCATGACATAAACTTAGATACTGCACAGCGATTGCTGGAATCTCAGCATTTGTTTGTTGCAACACTCAGAGATAAATTTTCTCAGTTCGAAAAGTCATCTTGAGACATGAAGTGTGTGACTCAATTCTATCAACACGAGACACAGCGGGGAAAAAAAATACAGACTGTGATGATGTGCATAAAGGCGCTGCTGCGCTCTCATCCACATATCCAGATGACCTGGACAAAGACTTTGGAGATTAACTTCTTCAGTTCAAGAATTTCGTGCGGGAAGAGAAAAATAGTTCACCGGAGAATATGCTGCAAATTCTATGAAAAAAACAAGTTACAGACTACGTTCCGAAGTGTATTCGTTGCACTCAGACTATTCTTAAACATGGTCGTTACCAACTGCGAGGGCGAGAGATCCTTTTCTCAACTTAAACGAGTAAAGAATGAACTCAGGACAACCATGAGACAGAAGCGGCTGTCTGCACTCTCCCTACTGGCTATTGAATCCGAACTAGTCAAGGGAATGGACTTTGAGGAATTAAATTGAGGAAAAAAAATATGTTCTGCTAAAGGTAAGGCTTATTTACCATTATTTTTGGGCAAATATATGACGCTGTTGTCCATTTGGAATTTGTGGAACGGTTTTCTCTTTTAGCTGGTTGCTTAGTTAGAGATGCTTGTAAAGTTCAGTGGGTGTGTTTTGCTGCTGTGCGTCTCTGTGGTGCTGAATTCAGCTGTTGATATGGTCGTTTGCAATGGTTTTTTTAGACATGGTTTTGCATGTAGTCCTCATATATGCCGTTTATGATGGAAATAAAGATATTTATTATGAGATGATCATGTTGCGCTAGCATGTGAGATGTATTGGGGGTGGGGCACTTTAAATTTAGTCAACCTAGGGCACTACACTGTGTTAATCCGGGCCTGTTTGGACTAGAGCCTGTGTTTTACGTCCATAGTTCAGTTTTCCAAATGTGAACCGTGCAAGCATGAATGCGATTTGTGTCTTGTCCTATCAAATGTATTTATGCAAATAACTTGGCCTCAGACAAATCTTCAGACATAAAAAGATGAGTTGAGACAGCTGAGACGGTGCGTCAGTTTACGTGTGATGACACACTAGCTTATTCATATAAAAATATTAAATAATACATTGTTAAAAGCTGCTAAATACTTTAAAAATTGTTTTTTTTATTTGGACAGACTGGCCCCTCGAAACAAAGTAGACAGCATATCAAATCTATATCTGAAGCAATGCTTTCAAGTGGTAAATAACAAATTAGATAAATTGTCAAAAGTAGAAAAGTGATGAGACGGTGTATTAATGTTGCAGAGGTGGATGCAATCAGAGCAGCCCAATAGATTGATTAATAATGAATTACTGTTGTTGTTTTAACGAGGGAAAAGACTAGAAGTACATACATGGACAGATGTTCATGATGTAACAGTAAGTAAGCTAAGACTGCAGTATGTGAATACAAACCATGTTCAGATCCTAGTATATCACAAATTAAATTTGATCACACATCAATTTGGCTGAGAAATTGAATGAAAAAGCTATTGTGTTACATGAGAAACACATCAAATAGACATATTTTAGAGATATAATATATTTCACATACACTTTTAGGCTACAACAACCTAACAAGATAATTTGAGAAATGGCTAAGCTTTCTTTTTCTTTCTTTCTTTCTTTCTTTCTTTCTTTCTTTCTTTCTTTCTTTCTTTCTTTCTTTCTTTCTTTCTTTCTTTCTTTCTTTCTTTCTTTCTTTCTTTCTTTCTTCTTTCTTTCTTTCTTTCTTTCTTTCTTTCTTTCTTTCTTTCTTTCTTTCTTTCTTTCTTTCTTTCTTTCTTTCTTTCTTTCTTTCTTTCTTTCTTTCTTTCTTTCTTTCTTCATACAATGAAAGTCAATCTTAACCAAAACAGTTTGGCTGTCTTTACGAATGGTCCATTGAACCATTGGTTAACCCAATTCATAAAAAAAAAAAAATCTTATTTATTTTGTGTTTTCAAAAATAATTCATTAAATCAACATATAAAAGCAACAGCCCTAATATATAATCACAGATCAGATTAATTGAACATTTTGTATTAAACTAGTGGTCTCAGACTTTTGGATCCCCATTTTAAATCTAATGAGTCAAAAGGTTTTGCTGATTTGCAAAGCAGAGTTATGTCCCGTTCACACCAAGAACGATAACTATAAAGATAACTAAAGATAAAGATATTAGCGTCCACACCAGCGAATGATATCGTCTTAAGCATACGCTCATCTGCCGCTTTAAATTCTGATTGGCTGTCAATATTTTTATCGTTCATCTGCTGGAAAAAAAAGTTCTGAAAGTGATTCCAACGAAATTGTTTCTCTGTGCCTTTATCGTTATAGTTGTGGTGTGGACTCGTCTATTCTTTAATATTGAGAACGATTTTTAGAATTATATCACTATTGTTATCTTTATAGTTATAATTCTTGGTGTGAACAGGGCTTTACAGCCTCTAGAAACATAAAAAAGTAGACGTCATATTTTTTTTGTCCACTTTTCTATTATTTTCATTGTCATGGATTTCACAGACAAAGTCTTTCTCCTAACAGTTTGTGAAATTTGTCCATGAAGCACATGATTACTGGTTTAGTGAAGTGCCTCCTTCAGGTGAACCCAGTATATGATTGACAGTCATTAAAATGTAATTTACATGACATGCTCATCTGAATGACCCCTTTTTAATTAGCTTACATTCAATTGGCATTTATCATACATACACAAAGAGGTAGTCTCCAATTACACAGATATTTTTACACAGCAGCCCAGTCGTGCGATAATGTGGTGAATTAATGAATTAATTCAAGCATGTACTCATAATCATTGGCACTCATTAAGTAGTAGAAGCACGAGCCTCATGTTAGAGGAGAAGCATTTCAACCTGATGAGCTCTTTTAATTTTAAAATAAGCATTGTTCCAATAATGAGATAAGTGCAGATTCTGTTAAGTAACAAGAATGATAATTAACTCTGACCAGACGTACAAAATGCAGCAAATTTGCTTTCCAACTCATTCAGTACAATGAAATTCTGTATAACGCGTATAATGCTTAATTGTCTTCTCTGAAAACCCTGGAGCAACAGATGAAAGACCTGCTTCGCGGCACAACAACAACACTATCTTGGGCTGGAAAACCAGAGGAAGCTCACTCCGCTATGTGGATGAAACTATGAGGGGGCTGAAGAGCAGAGAAAAGGGATTTCATCAGCATGCTTTGCTTTGAGTGAAGCATCTCCCGGATGATTTAGCTTTGTCTCTCTCTGTAAGACATGCACCCACACCCACATGATGTTTTGAAGCTTATTCAGATGTGTGCTTCCTTATCATTCATCCTACTGTTTAACCCTTCAGTGCTTGACAGTCATAAGAGTGGACATATACTAGAGGAGCAAATAACACGGACTGCAGAAAATCAGACCCGTTTGTGTTTGTTGAGGATTTCATTTAAAAACCATGTGTTGATAGAGAACCGGTCCTTCCTGAGAGCTTCCACTCATCTGGCAAAGGCTTTCCACTTGATGTTGGATCTAAGCTGTGGGGATTTTATCTCATTTAAACACAAGTATCATGGAGGTCAATTCATTTCAGGTGTTCAAAGCGGTTCAAGACTGGGCTTTCAAGTTCAGGCCAGTCTAGTTCTTCCATTATAACACAAGGCTTTCTTTGTAGACTGGAATCTAATATGGCTTCTAATTGCTCCTCTAGTGTATGTCTAAGCTTATTTGTTCATTTTCTTTCCCAACTTTTATACGTTAAAAATATTTATCGCAATTAACGCAGCATGCATTTTTTCCTGGCCTTCTTTGGCTAGCATAGTAGACTAAATGAACACGCTATCAAGCACAATAAGACACAGAAGAGAAGGTAATTTGGTACTGTAGTAATGTACTGAGTTTTTTCGCAGACAAAAACACACAATTATGTCAAAATGCCTGTTTTGGCAAGTGACTCCATAAACAGTGCTAAATTAGTTAAAAAGTCCTAAATGACCATCAAGAGTTTGGAGCAAATCGTATGTGTGTCAGATCCACACCATGTGCATCAGGTTTTAAAGTTAAACTTTAAACATTGTACATTTAGACATTTGTACATTGAGACAGACTGCAGCAGGTTTCACTTTAATATTAATCTATATTCAATTTATAGTTCATACATATATAGTTTATATTTTACGTGAAGATTATTTTAAGATCACTTAAATTAAAAGTTGTTTTACATTTTAAAGACTATTAAATGTTAAAACAATAGATGTAAATTATATGTAACATTGATTGGCATTACTTCATGGTTAATGGAATGGTTAAGTTTGAGGGAAATTAATCTAATACTCTAATACAGACATCAGTAGCAGTATTGGTATCGATACTACTGGCCTTCATTAGTAATAGGCTAATTAGTAAAAATATGCCATTAAATACATATTAAAATATTCCATCTATATGTTTTTTATATTGTTTTGGATATGGATATTGATTATGTTGTTTAAATGTTTCAATGTTATTTGCTTGATTTTATGTTAACACCATATACAGGTGCATCTCAATAAATTAGAATGTCGTGGAAAAGTTCATTTATTTCAGTAATTCAACTCAAATTGTGAAACTCATGTATTAAATCAATTCAATGCACACAGACTGAAGTAGTTTAAGATTTTGGTTATTTTAATTGTGATGATTTTGGCTCACATTTAACAAAAACCCACCAATTCACTATCTCAACAAATTAGAATATGGTGACATGCCAATCAGCTAATCAACTCAAAACACCTGCAAAGGATTCCTGAGCCTTCAAAATGGTCTCTCAGTTTGGTTCACTAGGCTACACAATCATGGGGAAGACTGCTGATCTGACAGTTGTCCAGAAGACAATCATTGACACCCTTCACAAGGAGGGTAAGCCACAAATATCCATTGCCAAAGAAGCTGGCTGTTTACAGAGTGCTGTATCCAAGCATGTTAACAGAAAGTTGAGTGGAAGGAAAAAGTGTGGAAGAAAAAGATGCACAACCAACCGAGAGAACCGCAGCTTTATGAGGATTGTCAAGCAAAATCGATTCAAGAATTTGGGTGAACTTCACAAGGAATGGACTGAGGCTGGGGTCAAGGCATCAAGAGCCACCACACACAGACGTGTCAAGAAATTTGGCTACAGTTATCGTCAGAGGCGTCTTACCTGGGCTAAGAGGAAGAAGAACTGGACTGTTGCCCAGTGGTCCAAAGTCCTCTTTTCAGATGAGAGCAAGTTTTGTATTTCATTTGGAAAACAAGGTCCTAGAGTCTGGAGGAAGGGTGGAGAAGCTCATAGGCCAAGTTGTTTGAAGTCCAGTGTTAAGTTTCCACAGTCTGTGATGATTTGGGGTGCAATGTCATCTGCTGGTGTTGGTCCATTGTGTTTTTTGAAAACCAACATCACTGCACCCATTTACCCAAAAATTTTGGAGCACGTCATGCTTCCTTCTGCTGACCAGCTTTTTAAAGATGCTGATTTCATTTTCTAGCAGGATTCGGCACCTGTCCACACTGCCAAAAACACCAAAAGTTGGTTAAATGACCATGGTGTTGGTGTGCTTGAACAAACCAAACTGGCAGCAATAAACTCACCAGACCTGAACCCATCAGAGAATATATGAGATATTGTCAAGAGCATTTCTATCTACAAAATGAAAATGAGAAACAAGAGCTACATTATCAACCAAAAATTCTTTTATACAGATGAGCTGAAGGCCACTGTCAAAAAACCTGGGCTTCCTGTGTTAAGTTTAAAATACCACCTCAGCAGTGCCACAAACTGCAAAAATATTCCATCACGTTGTTGAAAGTTAAATAAGCTTAAAAGTCCATGCGAGTATTTTATGAGAGTAGAAATGTGTTAAGGGATAACACGGCGAATTGAGGCAGTAATTAACGTGTCCCTGCAGCATAAGGAGCCTTTATTATTATTACATTTTTTAATAGAGATTTAAACTACCAAGACAACTTATTATTGAGTACATATACAGTAACAGCAGATGAACATACTTTCCAGTAGCTATTTTCTAATACTATAATATAATTATGCCAACAATTCATGTGGGTTTTTTCTAAAAAAACAGCTCACGCATCATATGAGGCATTTTGTTTATAGTGGGAATTAATTAATCAGCAACATATATAATAAATATTTGTTTTCTCTTTATTGAATCTAATAAATTGTTTAATAAAAATCAGTTGGCAAAAAAATTTGACAGAAAAGTGTGTTTTTTTGTCACAAAAAAAAATTAATGTTTTTTAATCGATTAATCGATTAATCGAAAGAATGACCGGCCAACTAATCGATTATCAAAATAATCGTTAGTTGCAGCCCTATCAACCACTAAGGTTTACAAGAGGGTACACAGTCTACAGTGAAGCAGATGAAGAGTGCTAGACATGGACAACAGCATAAGTGAATGAGGAAGGATTTCCATCTAATTAGATATGAGTCACAGACATTTATATGTAATTGGGATTCCCCAAGAAGTAGTAAAACACTCATCAGATGCTGCCTGCATTAAGCATGAAGGACACCTGATACCTATTGAGGGTGCATTTCCAATATTTCTGTTAAGAGTTTGATTATAGAACTTGTAGCTTGTAGATGTTGCTTTGTTTTAATGTAACTAATACAAAAATAGATTTTATTGTTACGATTGCCTCCTGTGAGACTTTACTAATAACTACAAACTGAGCCTCAAACAAGAACAACCACAAGAGAGTCTTCTGCGTCTGCGGGCGGGTGAGTACTTCATGGTTTAGGCTAGATTTGACTATTCAAATAGCCTACCTGAATAATCATAGGGTTAAATGTGTAAGATAAAATGACACACCAAGCAACAATATGAGATTCAATCAGAAATTATGACGATATTATAATATGCGAGCAATTCGCTAATTTATTTATCTTAATTAATTGTAATCGGTTGACAGGACTAAAATACACTAATAAAATTAAATGTATGGTTAAAAATGGCAGTTGTGTTTGCCAGAATTTAAAATTTACATTTTATATTTACAAAGTATACTTAATTACCTGATATAATTTTAAGATAACGGCATACTGAAGTTTTAAAATCTGTACAGTACAATACACTGGTAAAGATCTTTTCCATGAGTTGAGGTAAATATTAATATATTAGTATATTAGAGGTGATACACACACACGTACATGCATACATATTACTAAAAAGTTTGTAATAATTGTTTTTAACAAAATAATAAGATTTGTTATTGTTTTTGAAATAAGTATCTTATTCTCACCAAAGCAAGGATCAAACAAGCTGTAAAAACAGTAATATTATGAAATATTATTAAACTTTAAAAAAAATAATCAGTGTCCCTTCAGAAATATTTTTAAAATGCTGATTTGCTGCTCAAGATTTCTTTCAAAAACATTAAACATTTGCTCACTGTTAATGTCAAATGTGTTTGAAGCAATTTTAAGAATGAATCAGCAAAATAAATAAAAAAAAATACATAAATCCTGCCTCCTATTACCAAAAAAAAGTTTATAGCCTATTCTTTATATTATTATATATTATTTGCAATTTAATATGTTGTGCATCACAGAGTTAAAACAAAGTTAATTATGTGCTTCACTGGAGCCATAGATTCATTGCAACGTGAGGACAGCAGCAAAGGCTCCCATCTGCTCTTCACTCTTGGATCCACTGCAGACAACATAAAACCCACATCAACCATTTTAAGCTGGAATTCAGTGACTGAATTGATGCCAGATGAATATTACATTTGCCAGCATTCTCAGGAAAGTGTGTCAGTGTAATGACATGTCCATCACTTCTTTACTCTCCAAGTAATCCATGTTTTTCAGCATGAAAAGAAACATTTTGGGAGAATATTGAATGCTGCTGTACATGTGTTGCAACTTCTCTCTGAAATCATCTGGGTCAAGGGTTTGAGGAATCGCACAATTCTCAGCCGCTATTTTAGGACAAAATATGTGCTTCAAAGTGACTCTCTCTCTTTTCTAGTATTCTCCTCCTCACATTTCAGCCCAAATCTTTTATTCAATATAATGGGTGAAGAAAAGCACTACTTCCATATTTTAGGTCAATATATTGATATGGCCTAAAAACAGAGTAGGAGAAAGGGAGAGGAGTGGGAAGAGAAAGAAAAAGACAGACTTCTATGTCTATCAGTCTGTGTGAGGTGATTCCTATATTCAGACAGACACTTTTAACACCCTTTCAAAGCACAAGTGCACTTACTCAGTATGTAAAGCACCTGAACAAGTGGAAGCATAACGCCGGATCGTGCTAATATTCAATCAGTCGTTCAGACATGACCAATCAACAAGACATCCATGTAGAAAGGGATTAATTTCAGGGGAAATGCTCTCAGTTCGCCAGTAAGTAACTCAATCAGTGACATTTGTAAGGGATTGGCTTTGTTTGTAGCCTTCCCTAACTCCTGAACAAATTCGACTTTCCCACTAGGGAAAAGGGTTTTCATGGCCGTGCAGCTGCATGCAAACTTAGAATCACCACACATGAGGCCGAGCATCAGCTGGAGTGGCATAAAACTCACTTCGATTGGACTACAAAACCTAGAAATGCAATTGGTGCACTGACGATCACGCCTCACCATCTGGCAGTCAAAGGACAAATCTGGTTTTAGTAGTTGCCAAGAAAGTGCCCATCCACATGCACAGTGCCAACTGTTTGGCGAGAAGGGAATAAGATTGTCAAAGGTTCTGGCAAGGCTCTGGAATTGAGTGCCCAGCTCGGTAGAAACATGCCCCTTGTGCAGAAAGCAAGATTCATACAGTGCTTTGTTTAGTTGGGGGAGAAAACAAAGGAATATCTAATTTCTAAGCCTTTCCTGAATAATAACAGTACTATATGCTTTTTCTTCAATATCCCATTGCTACTGAGTGGACCAACATTTTTGATTCCTCAACAGACGTCATTGATAAATGTAGATGATCATCTGATGATATACTCATTTTCAATAAATCCTCTTTTTAGGTGTTTTGAGTAGTACAAGGTATTGAATTTTGAGCTCTTGCACCTCAATCAATCTATATTTGCAATTAATACAACAATTTGGGAGCTGAGAAGTATTTAGAAAAATGCCTCAAAATAGGGTGAATTGCAGATGAGTCAAAGCTCTTTCCTTGTGAAAAAGAAGTATACTTTAGGATACTTCTTAAAATGAGAACTTATTGTGGAAATAATATTTGTGAACTTTCCAGGCACTTTACAATAACATTTAAATGCATCATAATTTAAATTTATATTAAATTAAATTTGAACTTTTGAGAGTTTTTTAAATTAGAATTAAATCAAATTTTTAAATGAAGTTTCATATAGGCTACCATTGTTTTTGAAATATGATTAAATGTACTGACAAGTATTTATGGTAAACTAAAACATACTTGGTCCCAATTTATTGTAGGTGACCTTAACTACTGTGTACTTACATTTAAATTAATAATTTGGTACAATGCACTTATTGTGTACATACATGTCTTTGCATTGCACTTATATTTTTAAAAATACCTTTATGTAAGTACATCTGTAATTCATTTCTGAAATTACATTTATAATTACACTGTTGACCCATCCCTTACATCTTAACCCACCCTTAAACCTACCCAAACCCCCAAACCTGCCCTTAACCTTACCCTATCCCATCTCAATAGCATTAAATGTGTTTTGCAATACAATATGACCACAATAAATACATTGTACTTATTTTTTTGATGCAAGTACATAGTAGTTAAGGCCACCTAACATAAAGTGTGACCACATACTTTAATAAAATTTCTATTGAAACTTGTATGCCATGTTTTAAATATATTTGTAATTACACATTTGTAATGATAAAGTTACAATTTAGTAAATTGAAAATATATTAACTATTACAAACACTATATGCTTTAGTATGTTAGTCAACACACAGAAATAAGTGTACTTCTTTGAAGCATGACAAATGTAAAATATATTTTAAAGTAAAAACTTTAAATAGACATTATTGCAAAGTGTATTTTTAATAGTGATAGTTAAGAGAGCACACTTTAATAACTATAACATTTAAGTGGAATTTTATTTCATAAATAGAGTCATTTTTAAATGTCCTTTAAGATTTGAAGCACACTACAAATGCACATTTATACAGCTAATTATATTTCTTCACAAAGGATTGGCTTCTTTTCAATAAGTAAATACTTTGTGACAGTTAAAAGAAAAGTAGGTTATGTTTTAGCTAGGCTGTAAAATTATTTTACTGTTACAGCCATGTTATTTTTTCTCAGCACATGACCAAATAAACCAACATATGTGCTGAGGAAAACATATGCAACATCTGTTTCTTATGACTTAAAGGAGCAGATGTAATCTTATGTACTCTCACCCACCTGCGCTGGCCAAAACCACATCCTTTTCAGTGGCTAAGAGACCTAATCCCTGACGATCATGGTCAAATAGATCAACATGGACTAAGCCAATTACAAAATCACAACAGAGCATGACCACAGCCACAAGAATCAGTATTCTGGAGTCTGAATGAATCTGGCAGCCAGTGTTACAGAACACTCTTTCTATCTTACACCATTTCTGGAGGAGCTTTCCTTTTGGCTTGGGTTTGGTGTCATCTAAAGGGTGCCAATAGCCAGTTGACTTACAACATATGGTTGTATGATCACACACACAACACTTCTATTGACACATCCATTAAGTTCAGATATACACCCTTGTGAAGAACAAGTACTTTTAAAACAAGTTCTTATAATAGAAATAGTGTACTTTAAAATACTATACTTAATTGCAAACCGAATGTAATGTTCTCGGACACTTAATTACATGTTGCTTGCAAGTAAATTAAAATGTATTAAAATTTAAATTAAATGCAATCAGTTGAACTTACGAGTGTTTTTTTACATACTTAAGCAGGGCTTAAGTACATCTTTATATGTGCTTTCATAACTACTTATGTTGTATTTAAAAATATGGATAAAGTGTACTGCTGAATGTACTGACAAATATTTATGTTAAAATAAATGTAATAAAATGTATATTTAAAAATGCACTAACTATACATTAAGTTAAAATATATTAACTTTTATTGCAATATTAAACTGTAGACACTACAGTTAAAGTTATAATCAAAAATGAACATGTGCTTTAGTATGTTAGTGTCACGGTGCTGCACGGGGATCCAGGAACGAGGAGACGAGGATATAACAAACAGGGTATTTAATGGATGACGAACGGAGGAGATACAGGAACACCGGGAAGGACATCAAGACAAGCATCTGACATTAACACAGTTGACATTAACATAGACATTAACACAGTTGACATTAACAATAACTGACAGGAAACATGAGGCAGGACTGACTATATATAGGGAGACATAACTGGAAACACCTGGGACGAAATCAAGACACAGACGTAGACTAATTAACTAATTATGGGAACAGGAAGGACCAAATAAGGGTGAGGAAACAAAGGCAGAGGAAGACAAAGTCTGACATTACCCCCCCCCCCTCCAATAGGCGCGTCCCGCGCCGTATAGCATCAAAAGGGGAGGGGGGGTGGGCGCTCTGGAGGTCTCAAGGGACTTGGAGACCGGGCAGGTGACCTCCAGAGCGGTGTCCATTCCGGGACTCAGGCGGCCACGGCGGATCCTGGGACTCAAGCGGCCACGGCGGGTCCGGTGTACTAAGGCGGCCATGGCGGATCCGGGGACTCCGGCGGCCATGGCGGATCCGGGGACTCCGGATAATTTAACTCGGACCTCCATGCGGAGCAGGGCTTGGGGCCTCCATCAGAGCAGGGAGCTTGGGATGCCTCAGGCGGGTGGCCAAAAAAAATGTTGGGGGCTCCCATCGGGGACTCAGGCGGATCATGGAAGCGAGCTTAAGGGCCTCGGAGGGAAAGGTGACCTTGGATGGGACCCAGGGCTCTGGGGAGCCGGCGAACCAGAGCTGGAGGGAGCTAGCAGGGGCTGGGATGGACGGGACCAGCAGGGCTCTGGAGGCATGGCAGAGCAGGCGGGAGCTTGGCGGGATGCCTCCATGGCACTGGAGCACGCTCGGGGAGCTTCGGGGGATGCCTGAAGTCAAGCATGGCGGGCTCTGGCAGCCCCCCAAAAAAAACCGTGGGCGCTCGGGTAGCGACTTGATTGGGGAAGCTCCCCATCTCAAGGGGGCGCTGACGGCCAGGAGCCGTGGAAGGCGAGCTGGACAGGCGCGGGGCAGGCAGCGGAGGGAAAGGTGAGCTGGATGGGACCAGCAGGGGCTCTGGGGAGCCGGACGGAACCAGCAGGGGCTCTGGAGAGCCGGACGGAACCAGCAGGGGCTCTGGAGAGCTGGACGGGACCAGCAGGGGCTCTGGAGAGCTGGGCAGAGCAGGCGCTGGAGGACGCTGGCGTGGAGCCGGCACTGGAGGACGCTCGGGAAGAGCAGCGTCTCGGGGGTGCTCGGGAAGTGCAGCGTCTCGGGGGCGCTCTGGCAGCGCAAACTCTCGTGGGCACTCTGGTAGCGCAGACTTTCATGGGCGCTCGGGTAGCGCTGACTCTCGCGGGCATTCGGGTCGCACGGAGTCTCGGGGGCGCTCGGAAAGCGCAGAAGGGGCGCTGGCGGAAGGGGCGCTGGACGGGACCAGCGTGGGCCCGGTGAGCGGAGGCCACGGAGGTGAGCTGCACAGGACACTCTTGGGGGCGCTCTGGACTGAAGGCAGCGGAGACCAGCGGAGGCAAAGGAGCTGGACGGGACGGGACCAGTGAGCGGAGGTAAGCGGAGGCCAATGGGCTGGACGGGACCAGCGTGGGCAAGGTGATGGGCCTGGAAGGTGAGCTGGACGGGACCAGCGGAGGCCAGGGTGTGCTGGACAGGACCAACTCTTGGGGCGCTCTGGAAGGGACCCTCGTGGGCGCTCAGGCAGCTCTGACTCCGTGGGCGCTTGGCCACTTTCGTGGGCGCTCGTGCGGCTCTGACCCTCGTGGGCGCTCGGGCGGCTCTGGCTCTTGTGGGCTCGGGCGGGGACTCACGGGGCGCTCGGCTCTGACTCTCGTGGGCGCTCGGGCGGCCACTCTCGTGGGTGCTGGAGAGGGAGGCCAGCGGCGGGTGAGCTGGGCAGGCACAGGAACTTGAACTCTTGCAGATCGCACTGGAGGGCGCTGGCGAGGAGCAGGCACCGGAGGGCGCTGGCGAGGAGCAGGCACCAGGGCGCTGGCGAGGAGCAGGCACTGAAGGCGCTGGCGAGGAGCAGGCACCGGAGGGCGCTGGTGAGGAGCAGGCTCTGGGGCTGGGCTCCAAACCATCCCCTCATAATCCACTAACAAGCCCAGGGGTACCTGGGGGCGCTCGGGTAGCGCGGAACTGGGCGGAACCAGCGGAGACGAAGACGAGCTGGGCGGGACCAGCGAAGATGAGCTGGGCAGGACCAGCGGAGACGAAGATGAGCTGGGCAAGACCAGCGGTGACGAAGATGAGCTGGACGTGACCAGCGGAGATGAAGATGAGCTGGGTGGGACCAGCGAAGATGAGCTGGGCAGGACCAGCGAAGACGAAGATGAGCTGGACGGGACCAGCGGAGATGAAGATGAGCTGGACGGGACCAGCGGAGATGAAGATGAGCTGGGCGGGGCCAGCGGAGACACTCGTGGGCTGGTTTCGACTCGGGACCGGTAACTTCCCAGACACCGGTAGATCCCCTCTCTCCAACACAATCCTGTGGTGTCTGGGAGATCCATAGGGCGCTGGTAATTTGCCCCGAGCCGAAACAGATGGAGGATTGCCGCGTCGTGGAGCTCCGACACCGCGGCGAGCCCGCAGAATTCTCCGGCGAACTCCACGAAGGGGAGATTCCGCCGGCTAAGGGCGAAGGCGCAGGCTGCGAACTCCATCGCCGTGAAGGAGAATCCGTTCATCTTTCTGGTGGATTATTCTGTCACGGTGCTGCACGGGGATCCAGGAACGAGGAGACGAGGATATAACAAACAGGGTATTTAATGGATGACGAACGGAGGAGATACAGGAACACCGGGAAGGACATCAAGACAAGCATCTGACATTAACACAGTTGACATTAACATAGACATTAACACAGTTGACATTAACAATAACCGACAGGAAACATGAGGCAGGACTGACTATATATAGGGAGACATAACTGGAAACACCTGGGACGAAATCAAGACACAGACGGAGACTAATTAACTAATGATGGGGAACAGGACGGACCAAATAAGGGTGAGGAAACAAAGGCAGAGGAAGACAAAGTCTGACAGTTAGTCAACACATCAAAATAAGAGTACTTCTCTAAAGCATATAAAAAGATTAAAAAAAGTAAATTAAACTGTACTTTAAAGTAAAATATTTAATTTGTCATTATTAAAAAGTGCACTTTTTTAAAGTGCGTCTTTTCGGTACAATACATATTTTATTATGTACAAGTACTTTTTATTTTTAAATACACTTACCCTAACCAAGTGGAAATTAGTGCAACGCTTTTTACAAGGGCGTTCACTCTGATGTCTCCACAAAAATTAATAATTCAGACAATAATTAAAGAAAGAGAGAAAAGAGATTGAGTGGGAAAGATCCATATAGTTTTTTTATAATACTTTAATAATAATAATATTATAATATTTTGTTTATTTTGATTGCTTCCATTGTCCTCATTTGTAAGTCGCTTTGGCTAGAAGCGTCTGCTAAATGAGCAAATGAAAATGTAAATATAATTTCCTGTTGAAAAACTAGCAGAACCCTGTGTGAATATATGCTGGTCCAGAGTTCTGGTCTGATGCTGATGTAACTGATCTAGGTCCTACTGTTCACAAGCAAAGCGTAGCTGGTAAAACAGCAAAGCAGCATACAAAACACAACAAATGCTGGTCTTTTCAACCGACACAACAGATGTAGGGAAATTGAATTTTAGTCACTGTGTAGAAGAGAGGTTTTGTGTGTGAGCATGTTTCCTCCTCACACAAGGCTATTCCCGGAGCCTGGCTGGAGCATCAGTGTGAATCAGTGTTAGAGAGCCTGCTTGACTGCGCTGAGAGGAGTGAATCAGTGGGAGACTGGGGCGTGAGACTTCTGTCCCTCAGATTCTGATGTGTCTGATCACACAAAACCACAGAAACATAGCCAGTGAGATCCCACTCCAGACTTACAGTCTTTTTCTTTTGCAGCACTCTGAAACAACTTGACTTCTACAGCTTAAATCCATTTAGAACAGGCAGTGAGGCAGTTCTGGAAGGTCTGTAGGATATGTTTACAATATATTTAAGTTATTGTGGTTCACTCAAATGGTCACACTTTAATTTAAGGTCCAATTCTCGCTATTAAGAAACCATTAAATACGACTTTTGCCTCAATGAACTATTCATAGTTTGTTGGTAGCTGTTTAATTTAGGTATTGGGAAGGATTTGGGTTGTAGAATATGGTCGTGCAGAATCTGTATAGATATGTAACTTATAAAACGACAAAAACACAACAAAATTACAAAAATGAAAATAGAATAAAAACTAATTAGAGATACCAATTATACTACAATAATACAGTAAAACTGACAATAACAATTAGTAAACAAAAACAATTTGATTAGAGTTTCTTGAAAATTCTAATTTATTTTAAATAAATGCTATAAACTAATATTCTCCATATAATGCGATGACAAATTAAAGCAAGTTATTAAATTTTGGAAACAGCATGAATGAAGAAGGAAACTGTTATAGCTAAAATGACACTGATTTTATATCATTGTTAGTTTTATGATGTTTAGTCAAAGTTTAATTTAAATATAATATATCTTAATCCAGATAATCTCTTCCGTGTTATAATCATAAACCGGAATCACACAATACAATAAATGCACTAATGCATTATGAACTGCCAAACTGGCACTTTAGCATTTCCTGTATCTCCATGTCATGACAGTCACAGCAACATTAGCATGCTTAACAGAACAACATTAAAGAAATCCCACTGGGAGTCGTTTTACTGGCCGTCTGGACCGCACTCAGTCTAATGACTAAATGAAAGCCTCATCAGTGCAATCTTCAGCCATCGGCATTGATTAGATTGAAACAGCTGTAGCTACTTTTCCCAAAACCAAATAACTTCCACTGCACTACAGACCCTCCATCTGTTATACTAAATGACGATTTCCAGGCAAATGCATTTTAAGGCTTGTTCAGTTGTCACAAAAAAAAAATATTACCATGATATGAATACAATAAATGCTAATTGCTAACGATCAGCTGACATGTAACATAGACCTATTCATGTGACAGAAATTCGAGGCATGTCTTTCCCATAAGACTTTTTTTCAGTTTCAAATGGGTATATTTTTTATGAATATTTTAGAGAGACTTGGGTTAACCCTCTTCAATCACATGGATTACTTTTATGACATCTTTATGAACTTTTAAAAGCATTAAAGTTTTAGCGGAATTAAGTTTCAATGAAAGAACAGAAATCTCTCAGGTTTCATAAAAAAATATCTTAATTTGTGTTTCGAAGAAAAATGAAAGGGTTTGGAATGACATGAGGGTGAGTAAATGATGATAAATTGCTAATTTTTGGACTAACTATTACTTTAATGTAGGCATTAAACTACTGTCATTTATCCTGCTAGCCATTTTGCTTGAGTTTATAGGTGCATATAGGGTGTTATAATTAGGTATTTTAAGATTTCAGAAACAGCATCCTTAAATCTTTGCATTTTAATAATTTACTATCGCACAGAAAACATTATTTTATTCATATTTATTCATATAAAGAAACAAGTGCTTTTAGATATGACACTCTAAAAGCTCACTTTTTAAGCAAATGCCATCAGCATTAGCAGCTACACAAGCACATGACCCAGCTGCTCCAGATCCACCTGTGATAGAAGGGCTCCAAAGTATGGATTCATATTCATATGGATGAATCACTGCATTTGACAATAAAGAACATCATGAACGGTGCATATTAGGCATGTAAAAGAAGAGCTGTTCACACAGTTTAGGACTCAGTAATGGAAGTCTTTACATCAAAATATAATATCCATCCATCCAAGCTTCCTTCAAACTACTTGTCACAGATTATTTTTTGTTTCTCTGGTGATTAGCTACTTGATTATTCTAACCTATGTCTTTTTACCATGTTTAATATGTGTGTATTTAATGAATGTATTTTGTATTCAAGTCGTGTTGGATATATCATATTTATGAATTGATTGCACATGAACGCCACCACAATATCATAATTATGAGTGGGAAACTCTTTCAGTGGCCATTTTTCTTTAAGCCCAGAGGTTCTGAATTGGGGGGTGTCAGTGAGAAAACATGTTGGATGATATGGTTGCAGATATGCAGTGTCTGTATTGACAGTAAATTTGCTTAAATAAAGGAAGTGATTATTTTTTTGTCATTTAACTAAGTTGCATAAAAAGAAAACATGATAGTTTCAAACAATTACAATAGAACATAGGATGATTCAGTTTAGAGCACCTTGATAAATTGAATAAAAACAGAAAAAAACTAAAACATAATGATGCATATTCTTTATTAATAATTTTGTGGATGTAATGTCTTGTTGAATTTGACATAGAAAAGGTACATCGCCATCTTGCTCCTACCAAAGTGACTTGAACGCACCTGATGTCATAACTACGTCTTCCCAAGTCATAAATACGAACTTTCCAGGAGGACTTGAACACGCGTGTTTCCAGTGTTCATTATCTGCTCTTATCCTTAAAAGTTTTTTGTTGAGGTTTCTTGGTCCTTGTGTTTTGTTTATCCTCTGTTATAAGTATTATTAAAATTAATCTGCTCTCTGTCCTATCAGATTTTCTCAGCATTACAGAAGACCAGACCAGCCACAATGGATCCAGCAGGTGAAAGCGTGTTTTATCAGCAGGGGCAATCATCCTTGCTGGACTATTGTCTACATTTTTGATAATCAACCAATAAAAATACTTTTATGCCAGAACAAGGGCTACAAACTCTATTTTGATTGGGACTTAACAAATATGTGCGGGACAAGGTTCCACTAGACTGTAAAGGGCTGTGCCTGCAGGATTTTGTTTCTCAGGTATTGCAAACAAAAGTATGGTTGTCCCAAGCCTGGTGGTCTCTGAGCTCCCTAGCCCAGTGGTCCTACATGCCCCTCTACTGTCTGCTGTGCTTCCTGTAATGGGAGCTGCCATCTTGAGTGCTTGGGCCGCACTCACTGCTAAAACTCCTGGTGAGAAGGTCCTCAGCATTATATTACAGTAAGTAATGCTACATTATATTATATATGTTATGTTATAATAGAATAATGTTATGTTATTTTTGGTATAATGTTTGTAAATGGCAGATCAACAGTTTTATTAGCTATTGCTGTCATCAACATGATGCAGGATTACAGGTAGTCATCGCAAAATACAGTCACTGTCACCACTCTTACATGAGAGCAAAAAATATTTTACTTTTATCTTGTGTTATAAAGATTACCTTAAATATCATGATTTCTTAGGAAACTAGAGTGAAATGTGACTCTAGTGTTTATGTTAATGGGATGTAGCTTGTGTTATACCTGAATGAAGACATAATGGATGAACAAGTAGAGAGGTTCAATAACCGTAGACGGCGTCGGGGTCCCAGGTGATTCACAGAGAGGACATGATGGTCAAAGCCCATTTGACCCCAGGCATAAATGTGATTTGCTGCTGTTGCTGTTGACATGTAATAGCAGGTTAATCATTCACACAAAGTGAAAAGAGCACAGTAGTAAATCCAGTTCAAACAGCCCACATTTAGTCTACGTACAGGAACAGGAACCAAATGGCATCATATAAGAGGTAAACAGCAAGTCTATTTCAATGACAGGATTCTTGATGGCAGAAATTAAGCAATTAATCAAAGACATCAGAGGTTATTTACTGTGCTACACTGAACACAGTGTTTGTTAAGAAGCCATTTAGCTTACCCCTTTCTCTAAGTGTCTGCTTCCCAGTTGGCATTTAGATGGAGTACCACTCATACTGATAGTAAGAAAATAAAGGGCTCACCTTCGCTTCATTGGAGTCTCTTCCACATGTTGTTTTACATAAAAGATAAATGATGCCGAAATCCAATTAAGCTGATGTGAATGTGTGTGGACACACTGAGGCTCAGGTAATTGATTGGTAGGAACTTCTCAAAGCCTCTGATCTTCTCCGTCAGCTGTCCCATGGGAACATTTCCCATGGGAAACTCCCAGCAATCGCTCCTTCTCCCATCACCAGCTCCATTTCTATGCCCCTCACATCCATGACCTCATGCCCTCCTCTTTCTTTACAAAAATCTGAGGTTAATATAACATTGCCTCATGTTATGCAAACTAAACAATTACCCCCAGCAGTACCCCCTAATTTTTAGACTGCCCTTAAGATCAGTCTCAAGCGAATGGGCTTCATAAACCAACCGCAATTCTCTTGCGGTGTCTGTGTTAACTAGTCAGTCGCAAAGTTCCCTAACAAGATGCTGCCTGTGCGCTGGCTTGTGGGAGCTAATTTACAGAGGGATAAGCTAATGAGGACATGGCAAAGTTAATCCGGTCTTTGTCCCATGACTGATTGAGCTAGTGGTGATGGCAGGATGGGGAGCGAGCCTTATTTCCTCCAAGCCTGTTCGCATATTTAAATGGAAATATTAATGAGTGCACAGTTGAATGATGGCGGGTTTGGGACAGTGCTTTCTGGATAAGAGGAAGGAGAGATTGGTGGGAAGAAATGTTGGCTGCTGAGGAGTTTATGTGGAGACTGAACGAGTTAGATCAAGTCAAATCCAAACTGGTATCACAGTTCATCTTTTATGTAAATTTTTGGAGAATAAATGTGGAATAGAGTGTTTCAGTGATGATGTGTTTTTGTAGGCCAACCTGGAAGTTAGCATCACCTTGGTTTACTTGGCAAAAACACAACAGCATTTTTCCATTGGCTTTTGAATTATTGCAGAAAACAAGCTCTCGACAAGTTTACACTTTTTTATCTTTTGTTGAACATGATAATCTTCAAAAATGTTGTTTATTTTAAAAGTTTATTGAATTTTAAAGCCTAAATACAATCTCCTGAAGCAATAAGTTAAAGGTTGGCTATAAATGAACTACACCACGTTGCATGACTTTAATGTCCATTCCACTTCCAACAACTCTTTTGTTGAGTTAGAATAGTTTGCAAGGGCGTGATTCTAAACACAAAAAGGCTGTGAAAGCGATCCAGTGAGCAGATGAGTTTACCTGTTCGGTGTGACATTTAACATCCCCAACAAACTTTGTAGTTGTTGTAGCCACTAATTAGCAAGCAATTAATTTATCCCATTTAGCAAGCACTTTTTAAACACAAGTAAAAGCTTTAAAAAAATTATAAGGGGGTATTACTTGATGAATTTTATGTTGTATAATAAAATGTAAAATTATCTTGAGCTTGTGTACTCTATTTCAGGCATTCAAATAAAAACCCATTGCCTTGTGTTATTACTAGAGCAGGGGTACTAAAAGCAGTAGATTAATTAAAACTCAATTGCTTAAAGGGTTACTTCACCCAAAAATGAAAATGATCCTGTTATTTACTCACCCTCAAGCCATCCTAGGTGTATCTGACTTTCTTCTTTCAGACGAATCCATTCGGAGTTATATAAAAATTGTCCTGGCTCTTCTAAGCTCTATCATTGCAGTCAGCGGGTGTTTCTTTTACACAGTCCAAAAGACGTAAAATAAAGTGTGCAAATCCATAAAAAAAATCTAATCAGGGTTTCCTTAGAGCTATAGTGCAGGGGTCACACACATGTCATGGTGCATCCAAAGGCTGTATTGTGTCTCACACCCCCTTTCCACCAGCAGGAACAAGGTGAGTCAGTGAGTCAGTGCTATTGCTGATTCTTAGTTGGTTCGACTGGCGAGCCCTTTATGAACCGGTTGCTTTTCCACAGGCTAGAGAGCCAATACAGGGCCAGGTCTTACGTCACTGAATACGTTTCATGTTTCATTTCACTAGCGCGGCCGCGACAGTGCCGAACACAACAGACTTGTTTGAGGTGCATGGGCACCACGCAGACCGACCGATCGATCGGCACACAACACACCAAAGCACCACGAGAGCGATCCAAAAGCATAAAGAGCTGTCTGCTTTCCAGTCGCTCCCGCAGCACCCCGATGCCACGCACCGAACGGTCCGCGCAGCGCCGATCCAAGCCTAAACAAACTATCAAACAATGGCGGACGTTGCGTTGCTATTGATGTTCATGGCTTTGCGAACCTACATCGGCATCCAAACGTGGCAAATCCAATGTGTTCGTGTTTAGCTGCTATTTAAAATATGGCGGTCCAAAGTTTCTGTTGTCTTGTTGGTCACGGTTACCCTGCCCTCAGCCCCTGACGCAAGCGGTTCTTCCTTATAGCCCAGCAATGTTTTGGTGCTACTTACGAACCACTTTTCTTGGCTCGGAGCTGGTGCTTTGGGTGTCTAAAGACAAAGAACCGGTTTGAAACTAGACTCTGGCTCTGAACCAGCACTGGAAATGCCTTGGTGGAAAAGGGGTGATAATGACTATGCCTACAGGTGGCCTATCTAATAAATGGCACAAGACCAAAAAAGAAAGAAATTTAACAGCATGAGGGAGTATCATAAGTAATGCTCTCATGATATTCAAAAACTTAGTGCGGCACCTATTCATGAACCACTGTCACTTTAAATTTAAAATTCTTTAAAAATCCCTGAAATTCTTACATAGCTCCGCTTTATGAATAATACAATTACATGATCTTAGCAGAACAGAAGTCCTCTACTCAAACGTCTTTCATCTCTTTCAAGTCCCATCAATCCCTTTTCTTCTTGCTGCATAGGCATACCATCTGTTTTAAGCAAAACTAATTTGTTCAAGACTAAATTAAATCAATTCAAGCACCTCTCAACCTGCTTAATACAGTAACAGTTATCTTTGGGTTTCATATAATAACGATGGTGTAAATTATATATTTTCCCATTTGTTTTCTTCACTACCTTGACACACTTGGATCTTATTGAAGATGTATTCATCCTCCTGTATCTCTCGTAATTATCTCACCCGTTCACTTTTTTCCTTTATTTATAAGATTTTTTTTTCATACGCCTATTTTATAGATTTTAGAATACATAAAGTCTCAATGCAAGATATAAAGTTATACAGCTCTAAATTAAAAGTGGCATTACGTATAGGTCATTCACAGCCTTATGGTTCATATTTCAGATGTCTAGAGGCAGGTCAAATAAAATGTGTCATTGACCTGTATTTGGCCATGAGCCAGGAGTCCAGGGACATACAATTGGGGGGGGGGGGACGCTAGGGACGTGTCCCTACCAATATCCAGCTACTACCAAACTGTCCCTAGCAATAATTTGATAAAATAAATATATGTATATGTTTTTGTTATTTCATACGCATCTGAAACAATATCATTGATATTACCTAACAAGTTAAAGAAAATACGTTAGAAAACGGCACGCTCTCAAGGACGCGCATTTAATACACATGCGGAATGTAGTCGCACACCGGACGAGAAGCGCAGCCGCATTTAGAACTCACAGGTATTGCACCCAATTCAAGACAGCAGTCCAAAACAGTTCATATAAAAGCCCACTTCAGGAATGAACAAAGTTGCATCGATGAGTTTGAAGTGGTTTGTTTGACAAAACAGAGAAAACGTAAAGAGAAAGCGCGATCTATGGATATTATTAGCTCCCTATATAAAGCATAGGGACAGAAAGACGAACGTTGTGCGGAAAGATACACAATCCATCAGCCTAGGATAAAGTCATGAACATAAACAATAATTTGGGACAAATATAAAGTGATTTTTTTTTGTCAACTGTAAGTGGCACTGTGGTGCAGCAGGATTTGGAACATGCGTCCTGAGTCGCCATGGACAGACTTTAACTTTAAATTAACGTTGTTCAACTGAATTTACAAATCAAACTGTTAGCTGAAATATCCACAAAATTAAAAACAACACTCATATAAGAGCGTGCAGTTTATCTGTCAATCAGATGCGCACAAGTTTCATTATTACAGCAACAGCAGATAATTATTTCAGAATCATCCTGTCAGGAGTGCACCGCCAGAGGGCCCAGATCATCAACTTCATCACCTGTTTTCATTACAGACTATTTATACACCTCACCCCCATGCCTGGCGAGATTACCCTTACTCACCGTGTATTACTGTTTCATGTTCTACGTTCGGTTTGTGCGCTGACACCATCACTAATCATTGTTTTGTTTTTGCCTGTGGCTTTTGATGAATATGAGCTTACCTGCACTTGGACCCAGATCTCGGTTTCTTCCTCGGGCTTCCATGACACATCGATTAATATTAAAATAAAGTTATGTGTGATTAAAGGGATAGTTCACCCAAAAATGAAAATCCTATCATCATTTACCCACCCTCAAGTAGTTCCAAACCTGTATGTATTTCTTTGTTCTGCCAAACACAATTTTGAAGAAAATTTGTAACCAGGCTGTTTTGGGGCACCATTGACTTCCATAGTAGGAAGAAAAAATAAATAAACAAAATAAGTCAATGGTGCCCCAGACCTGCTCAGTTTCCCACATTCTCCAGAATATATTCCTTTGTGTTCAGCAGAACATTCATAGAGGTTTGGAACTACTGGGTGAGTAAATGATGACAGAACTTTCATTTTTGGGCGAACAATCCCTTTAAGACACTCAGCGCTCTGATGCTGTTATTGTTGGTTCACAAAATCATAATTGTGTAATTAGTGTCTGTTAAACACATTATAAAAAAAGACTCATGAAAAAGACATCTGTAAACTATATGAATTGTAACCAGGGTTGGGGGGGGGGGGGGGTCGGTTTTTGTCCCCACCAATGTCGAAAGCAAACCTACACCCTTGCATGAGTCTGACATTTATTGTTTTCTGGAGTTTGCTGTACTATATTATATAGAGGCATTCAAGATTTTAAACTTTCAGTGCAAGCAGAGCCAAAGGTTTTGAGGCAGTTTTGGCAGAAGGGCAATATTTCATGGAAAGATGGGTGGGTGCACTCTTAGAAAAAAGGTACAAAAGCTGTCACTGAGGCAGTTTTAAAAGGTACATCATGGTACCCTATTTACCCCTAAAGAGGGCATATTAGTACCTAAATAGCATACAGGTACCTTTTGAAAGGATGCAGCTCTAGTGCCAGCTTTTGTACCTTTTTTCTGAGAGAGTTTAACTCGTATTTTAAATGTACTTCATCAATAAATATATTTTATTGGTTGCATATGGGACATTGAGATCATTATTGTTGAAATTATTGGGAAATGTATTGCATTGGGAGCCAGACCATCAACACTGCCCACTACTCAAAGTTTACATTTGGCAGACACTTTTATCCAAAGCAACTTACATTGCATTCCCTAATAATCAAACCCATCACCTTGGCACTACTAACACATTCTCTTCTGTTTGAGCTACAAGAAATTCATCAGAAGATATTATAAGAAAAACAGGATATTACTGAAAGATACACTATAAACAATCCAATATACACAGTATACATTGCAATAAACTAAATTTTGACGAAACATTGTAAAGATTACAAGTTAAAAATCCAAGATTTACATATCATGCATATTGTTTACAAAACAGACTACACATTTGTTATATTGCTTGTACAACGCACAGAACATTTACATCCGGGATATTTCACAGAAACTTACACAGGTGTATTTCCTGTTTTTCTTTTCAGGGTTATTTACTTTACCGGCCTTTGCTTACTTGCTAACATATACAGCTCCCTCTGGGACAATTCTATTAAGATTACCTTGTTTAGCGTCATGGCCCAGTTGTGAACTATAATTACCTGTGCATGTGTGTGTGTGTGTGTGTGTGTGTGTGTGTGTGTGTGTGTGTGTGTGTGTGTGTGTGTGTGTGTGTGTGTGTGTGTGTGTGTGTGTGTGTGTGTGCGTGCGTGCGTGTGTGTGTGTGTGTTTATGTGGTTTATGAGGACACATTTGTATAATGACATGGGTATTTCAAAGGTATTACAAGGAGAAGGTGATTTATGAGGACATTTTCAGTGTCCCCATAATACAAAGTCTTATAGATCATACAGAATTAGTTTTTTTGAGAAAGTAAAAATGCACAAAGTTTCCTGTAAGGGTTAGGTTTAGGTGTAGGGTTGTTGTAGGGCTATAGAAAATACGGTTTGTACTGTATAAAAACTATTACGCCTATGGAGAGTCCCGTAAACCATAAAACACAACATGTGTGTGTGTGTGTGTGTGTGTGTGTGTGTGTGTGTGTGTGTGTGTGTGTGTGTGTGTGTGTGTGTGTGTGTGTGTGTGTGTGTGTGTGTGTGTGTGTGTGTGTGTGTGTGTGTGTGTGTGTGTGTGTGTGTGTGTGTGTGTGTGTGTGTGTGTGTGTGTGTGTGTGTGAGTGAGCAGTCAGGCTATTTTTTCACAAAGCAGATGAATGTGTGATTATAGGCTTTTGGGAGCTGTCTCATTCCAGTGGGTTTGAGACTTAATTTCTAAGCTTTCTTCATGCTTAATGTCATCACATTAACTCAGCATGAGTGCTCTCGTGGGCCTCTGCCATTCAAAACAACATTGATTACCCTCAGTGTGTTCCTGTAGCTCAATCGGTAAAAACACCAAGGTCATGGGTTTGATTCCCAGGGAATACATGTATTAAAATGTATCTCTTGAATGTCTTATAAGGACTAAAACATTTGCTACACAAGGCTGATTTTGTGTGCTGTTGCATTTTTAATTGAGGCAATCAGCTTAAAAAAAAAACTGTTTTTGTTGCATTCTCTTTATTGCACAAGAAGTGCTTCGACATAAATCTTTCTTCATAACCAGTTTTCTCTTCCAGGTTAACTATCATAATGGCAGAGCAACGGTTTGAAAATAATCGTGCTTCGCAAGTTAGTGAAAGCTGCAGTCCGTAACTTTTGGCACTCTAGTGGTTAATAAACAGAACTGCGTGCATGTTGCGGAAGAACATTGTAGCCGGAGCTACTCTCTGTTTAGGTCTATGACGAATCACGCAGGTACTGTGCTACTACGCAGCGGTACCTACCCGAACCAGTCTAAATAGTCTGAATATAAACACTTATTATAGATGTACCGTAGTGATTCAGGACAAGCCAAAAACACGCTTTGGAAAAGGGATTCATGGTGTACTCGCTTATGATATATTTGTTTTTACATTTTGAACACCAAAAAGTTATGGACTGCAGCTTTAAAATCAATATGCTATAACCTTAAACCCTAACCTTAACAGTAGTCAACCTAGACAGGTATTTTCTGCTTTTGAAAACTGAATAAAAAATAACACAAAGTATGGGTTTGGAACCACATGAGGTTAAGTAAATAATAACATTTATAAATAAAGTCATGAGCCAAATACAGTAGCTCAGCTTTCAGTAGATGCCATTTTCATAGTTCAAAGTCAGGGAACCTCTGTGAAGTGTGAAAAACTGCATCTGCAATTACGCTCTGTGGTGATAATTGCCATGTGCTTTCAGGTGTCATAAAGTTCAGTTCTCAGGAACTCTCACCTCAAGTAGTGCCCTTTAGACTTCATGCTCAGCATAAGGTCTGTGACCTGATAAAGGATTAAATGGACCTTTGATGAAAAGCTTTTCTTTTCTTTGAAGAGAACAGACAGCTTATTTGAAAGTTTAGGGACATTTAAGAGAAAGCAAAAGCATTTCTAAGAGGAAACCAGCAGGTGTTGTGACAGAAATTAAATTGATTGCCTCTGACCCCAAGTATTTTAAACTTTACAAACAGAAACATGTCTTACTCATCGGAGCTGACTGAATTCAAATTAATTAATTAATTAATTAATAAAAAATTAATTTACATTTATGTTCAAATGCCACTTCAAATATAATTTTTTAGTCATGGCCAAAAATATCGGCACCCTTGCAATTCTGTCAAAAAATGCAACCCTTCTCTCAGCAAATTATTGCAGTTGCAAACGTATTGGTACTCACATGTTTATTTTACATTTTTGCATTGGAACAACACACAACCCCCCCCCCCCCCAGAAAAAAAGCCAAATCTGATACAATTCCAGCACAGAACCCAAAAAAATGCACTGGACAAAATTATTGGCTTAATATTTGGTAGCAGACCCTTTGGAAAAAATAACTGAAATCAATCGCTTCCTGTAACCATGAATGAGTTTCTTACACCCCTCTACTGGAATTGTGGACCACTCTTTTTTGCAAACTGCTCCGGGTCATTCAGATTTGAAGGATGCCTTCTCCCAACTGCTGTTTCGAGATCTCTCCACAGGTGTTCTATGGGATTCAGATCCGGATTCATTGCTGGCCATTTCACTCCCCAGCGCTTTGTTTGTTTGTATACATTTGTGAGTGCTTTTTGAAGTGTGTTTCGGGTCATTGTCCTGCTGGAAGACCCTTGACCTCTGGTGGAGACGCAGCTTTCTGACACTGGCCACTACGTTGTGCCTTTTGATGATTTGGTAATCATCAGATTTCATGATACCGTTCACACAGTCAAGGCATCCAGTGCCACAAGCAGCAAAGCAACCCCAGAACATCTTTGAACCTCCACTGTGTTTGACTGTAGGGACCGTGTTCTTTTCTTTGAAGGCCTCATTTCTATTTCTGTAAACAGTGCCACGATGTCCTTTACCAAAAAGCTCTAATTTTTTCTCATCTTTTCACAGTACATTCTCCCTGGTTTTGTCACATAAGTTTTGGCAAACTCCAGTCTTGCTTTTTTTAATGCCTTTGTGTCAGCAGTGGTGTCCTTCTGGGTCTCCTACCATTCCCTTTTCATTCAGATGGCAACGGATAGTGCGAGCTGACATTGTTGTAACCTGTGTCTGCAGATCAGCTTGAATTTGTTTGGAAGTTAATCAGGGTTCTTTATTCACCATTCAAACAGTCCTTTGTTGTAATTTTTCATATATTTTGCTCTTCCATCCACGTCCCGGGAGGTTAGCTACAGTGCCATGGCCTGTACACCTATTGATGATATTGCGCACAGTGGACCCAGGAACATTAAGATCTCTGGAGATGGACTTGTAGCCTTGAGATTGTACATGGTTTTCCACAATTTTTTCTCTCAAATCAACAGGCAACTTTTAACACTCCTTTCTTTTCTCCATGCTCAGTGTGACACACAACACAAAGGTTGAGTCAACTTTTCTCCATTTTAACTGGTTGCAAGTATTATTACCATATTGCCCACACCTGTTACTTGCCACACATGTCTAAATACAAATTATAGGAGCAGCACATGCTTGAAAAGCAATAATTTCTTACAATTTTCACAAGGTGCCAATCATTTTGTCCAGTCCATGTTTTAGTTCTGTGTGAAATCTATGAAGTTTAACTTTTCTTTTCTTCTCTTTTGTGTGTGTGTTGTTGCAGTGCAAACAAAAACAATAAGCACATGAATACCAAAACATTTGCAATTGGAAAACATTTCTGAGAGAAGTGTTGCATTTTCTGACATAATTGCAAGGGTGCAGATATTTTTGGCCATGACTGTATATATATATAAATGATAATATATATAATATATATCAAATATATGAGGTGTCTTATAATCTGTCTATAGTATATTGCTGTTAATTTGTATTGTTTTTGTAAACATTATAGCAGGCAAATATTTAATAATCACAGTTTGTTTATAAATATTTACAATAAATAAATATTTAATTTTGAATAAATATTGTGCTCTTGATTACAGTAAAATTTGAGTTCATAATTAATAGCAGACTCCAGTTAGTTACATTATCATTTAATATTCAATATTCAACCAACTTACTTTACACATCTGTTATTTTAGTAAAAGTGTTATTTATATACTATTATAATATTTATATATTATAATATTGTGTCATATTTGTTAATATTTAAAATGTATGTTTTATTGTTATGTTTTGTTTTCTTCATTTCTTTTTAATTTTTTTTAGTTATAAGGGCTTGTTTTTATTTCAGTTTTATTTCCATTCAGTAATTTTAGTATTTCAGCGTAAACGTATTTCAGTTATTTGCCAGTCAGTTTTTTTTCAGCTCCATTTCAGTTATTCAGTCAATAGTTTTTTGTTAATGATAATAGCACTTAATTTAAGTAACTGTTGATTTTATATCAAACATTCATACTATGGAATAAGATGAGTAATTTGCTTCTCTAGTAATGCGTAAAAAAAAATCTAACTATCCACTTAGAATGCATTTCTTTTCATTTTCATTCTCACATAAATGATAAAGTTAGTCTTGTGTCCTCTAGCTTTAACCTGTCTTTCATTGTCACAGAATTTTTTTTTATCCAAAGCCCGAGCTGATCAATAACACAAGCAGCTGACACAGAAAAAAAGGCGCCTCCATATGCATGTGTTTAAAGGAATCTGTGAGTGTTCGATCTAAATGCAAATCCACTCTGCTGTCAAGTCAAGATCTTCCTCATGCACCTGCCCAGTGACCAGCAGCCTATCTCTACTAATCTCTCTTAATCATTCAACTGACAAACTCCACTCTATGGAAGAGGCACGGAGAGAGATAAAGAATGAGAGAACTGGTGCACTGCCTAATCATTGTTTGGTTTTCCAGTAAACACAGCATTTCAAAACATAAGTGAAATTTACCTGAAAAGCCAAATGGCTTGTGTCTTCAATATAAATTCAATATAACTAACTTTTTTTGTTCAATTTGCTTTGTTATGTATACTCCAACACCACATGTAGACACATGTAATGTCTGTATTACTGTGGCAAAATTTAGGATCTGAATGAATTAAAAAAGACTGATTTGGCTGATCTGGACTTCACCGGTCAGTCCGACACGAGCAGTGCTGCTGCATCCATTTTTTGGATTCGGTTAGGAAAAAATTCCACTCTTTTTCCTTCATCCGTCCACGCACCAGGAGTTAATGACTTTTACCGGTCAGATTCAAACAAGAGCTTACCGCAAAATGCTGCTGCCTGCAGAAGAGGGAAGAAGACCGCAAAGTTAATTTGGCCAAGCACTTTGAGTTTTCATACTTTTGATGTTTTCATCTCTCACGCAAACAGTCATTTTGTAGATAATTATGCAAACTCAATTTGTTGGAAGGATGCATGATTACGAAAGAAATACCTCCCTGTATCATCAGGGATGAAAATATCAAACTCTGAAAATTGGAAGTGTTAGGCTAAATTGACTTTATAGTCTTCTGATTGGAGTGGCCACGGTGGGACAGTCAAAGAGTAATACATGGTTTATTTTCTCTTTCGTAATACTTTAAAATCTTTAATTTTCTCTTTCGAAAACCCATGGCCACTAAAGAACCGGTAAAAAGCCACTCCATCAGAAGACATTCCAAAGCTAACACTTATCAAGTCTTGTATACAACAACAATGGCTCCTGTAGAGAAGCTATTGCCATTCAGCTATTCATCAGGCCAGGAAACTGCTATTGAGATGAAGGGATAGCTCTCTCCATTGGGCCTTATCATAGACTTCATTCATGAATAGAATTCTGGAGATTCGAGAAGGTTACCATTTCACTTTTATATATTACATATCTGACCTTTGCAGCACCTAAAATGAAGTCCAAGAACCAGTGCAAAACGTATTTCTTTGAAAGGTGAAATAAGAAGTTATTCACAAGATTTTGTGAAATCAATAGTATTGCTTGGCTCAGATTGTTCCCTTTCTGACTGACTCACTCCTCTCTTTATCTGTGGTATGTTCTCTCGTACCACTCAGTTCTATTTTATTTGAGCTAAGGGGAGAGAAACACAACATTTCCTATCATAAAACACTCTCTCATCTCAATGTTTTCACTGCAAGGCCTCTTGGAAATGCCATACAGGTAACATTTTATATCGCCCACATACTGCATTATCGAGATACGAGTGGAAAAACGTGCACTTACAAAATTTTAACTGGCCATTTCTACTATGAGCACTTCTGGGTTTTTAGAAATTAAAAGTTTCACAATTTCACCAGTTTTAGTTGTGCATTTCCAATATATTGCAGGAAACTTCTCTCAACATTGTCCACAATATTGTTGTCACCACATCTTAAATGTATTTTGTTGGATCACATCGTGCAGTGAAAATGACATTTCTTTCACCAATGTGAATAATTTCAAAGTAAGCATTTTATATCTAGTTTAGTGATGAAACTCTGGATGGCACAGCCTGATAGGTCATTTATATGTATTTCGCTAGCAATCACATAATTTGCTACATGATGGTTGTCCACTGCTGATTCTGCAGTCAATCAGATTTCTTGCTCAACATGTAAATTATCTAGTTCGGTGTTTGCTGTAAGCTGGTCCTGAAGCTCGCTATCAGAATTCCTCTGAAACCCTCCTCCTCCCCTAGCTCCACCTGTCTAGATTAGCTACAGGATTTGTATTTATTCTATTCATGTAGCAGCAGCAGCGGCAGCAGCATATCTTACATTCTCACAGCAGCATGTATTTGTATCTATTGGCATTAGCAGGTCCATACTTGCTATGACTGTTTTTACAATTTTGATTTCATGACAATATTTTTTTAATTTAATTTCTTGGTCTCTGGTGAAAACAATAAAATAAATTGTACATATTAAAGTATGTTCTGTCAGGACCACTATTGTAAAAATGATAGATACTTAGCATAAATTTTGGCTTGGCGGTATGGTTCTGTTCTGTGCAAAAACTCCCTGCCCGTCCATGCAGCCTGTCATGAATGAGCAGGGAGAGCAGCAAAAATAACCCCCAGTGTAAACATAACAGAACAAAGCTGATATCATTAATGTACTTAATGATATTTAAGTGTAACTTTATTCAAGATAAAGGATTCTGTTTCAGCAAGGAATATCAGAAAGCCAAGTCCAGGTAATTTGCTCCCTGCTACTTACTCTTGTGTAATGTTTTAATGTAAACAAAATGGTAAAAGTTCCAATGTGTTTTCATAAAAATCAAGCTCTGAGCCTTTGTCAAAAAGAGTCAACTTTCAAAGATAATAGCTTTTGATCAGACAAGCAGTCTTTAAGATTTGTGGGAGGATGGCGGTTTCTCGGCTCCAAGATAATTGTATTGCCTGGACTCAAAAGTATTGCAAATATCTCCCCTGTGGGGAGCAGAAGAGCTTCATTCAAATGAATCCCTGCCATTAAATCTCTGTGAGTCACATAACTGGAAAAGCATGACGAAAAGCCATCAGCTTTATTTTCAAATTCATACTTCTGCTACACTTGAATTGAAACCCTCTTTGTAAGGGTACAGGGGTGAGGCGTCATATTGTTCACAGACATTGTAATAGGCCTAGTGAGTGTGAAAGTATGGGACTAAATCACAAAATAAGAATACCTTGTTTTTCGGAAAGGATCAGCCATAGTGTGTCAGCCATAATCATCAAAAGGATTGAACTGAGCTTGAGTTTGTTTAATGAGGCATAACATCCCATTAACAGGCTCATTGCCAAAATGAATAATGACCACCTATAGAAAACAGCTCTGAAGAGCAATTCCACACAAAAAAAAAATATTTAAAATAATTAGTTTCTGAGCAGCTGATATTAATATTTGAATTGGTATTTTGCCAGAAATGCAAAGCTGGATGCAAGCTGCAATTGCGTGGTGCCAGATATTTTTTTTCCAGTGGTAATGGAGGTGTGAGCACATGGTGCCAGTATGCATTGGGCACACTTAATCCTTCCCTCATCCTGCTGAGGAGCAAAAGACTGCATCGGCACTCATACATGATTGGCAGGCGGCTCTACACACTGAAGCACACACTTGTTTGGTTCCCTCTGTGAAAGGAGCTGGACTAAAGTACTTATGCAGCAATTTACTGATTGCAACATTCTTCTAATCAGACGTCTTCTATAGTACACAATCATCACTCAAATATTTGCTGGCTAACAGAAATCCTGACACACACACAGGGGTGCACACACAGTGGAAAGTAGAGCAGGATAGATTCAGCTTTACAGATGAAATTGAAAAGATTACAGGAATGACCTTAACTCCACTGTCAGAATGTGGCCTATTTTTATACTCTCAGGCTAGACTCTGCGATAATAATCTAGTATTAACTAGACTGCTGTTTTACAAATTTGAGGCTGCAAAATGATTAATAAAACTGCAGATTATTGTAGAGATTTTTTAATGTGAACAACTAAACAAATTATATTGATATTATATTGAAAAACTAACCAATTTCTATTAATCTTAGTCAGACTAGACAGTGTCATTTTTTTGTATTGTGTGTGTGTGTGTGTGTGTGTGTGTGTGTGTGTGTGTGTGTGGTGTGTGTGAGTGTGTGTGTGTGTGTGTGTGTGTGTGTGTGTGTGTGTGTGTGTGTGTGTGTGTGTGTGTGTGCGTGTGTGCGTGCGTGCGTGCGTGCGTGCGTGCGTGTGTGTGTGTGCGTGTGTGTGTTTGAAGATATATCTTTAAAATTTTACGGTTGAATGTTTGACACCAAGATACAAAACAACACCTTTTAAATGGACAGTACTGCTGTTCTAGACAATGATTTAACAGGTGCTTAAGGCAAATATGTCATATAAAGTGACAAAAAGGCACCAAAATAGAAATTTTGTTTTTTGTTTCTAATTATCATTAACATTATTAATAGCATACAACAATATTAATAGCAGAATTATTCCAGAAATATTACTGCATAAAATATAATTTATGTTTAAATATTAATATATATCTGTCGGTTATAACATATGTAAATATTTAGATTGATAATTTGTTTTCTTTTTAGTATTTGAAAAAAATAGATAACATATCGTATTTTATATGAATCCAGGTTTGAAATCAATTATTGTATAATTGAATTTCTGGAATGAAAATTTTTTTTCCAATGGAAAATATAAAATTTTCTGCAGATTATGACTGCTGTGAACACATACTTTACATTATAGTGTGTTTATATTTATCCATATTAGGCCCTACATGAAATTAAGGGATGAATAAAGTATTATCTATCTATATGTTAGACAAAAATGTTTCAGAATAAAATGCCACCGAAAATTGACAAAACTGCCCCAAATTAAAAAAAAAAAAAACAAATAAAAAGCGTGTTTCTGTTTCTAACTAATATTAAAATTATTAATAACAAGTAAAAATGCATATATATTTTAGGGCTACTTAGATTTATTGCATAAAATACACATTTATGTTGATATTAATTTATCAGTTATGGCATATGATAAATGTTGAAATGTGTTAAAAGCAATCTCTAAGCCTCTGAGGATTAAAACACTCTTCCAGAAGTATAATATAGTATAGTATCTTGACCAAAATGTGATTCCAGGTGTGCGAATATATGGCAAAAGTGTATTTTGTAAAAGGGTTTTCAAACGACTTATTACATTTCCTGTAGATTATGACTGCTTCACTTGTCCACTTTTGTGGCATGTGCTCCCTCTAGTGGTAGTAAATTAAATGACACACACAGAGAACAGAGACCTTCATGCATTCAAGACAAGATAATAAAGATTCAGACTGATTCTAGATGTTAATCTGAGGTCAGTTTACACTACGCTTCTGCAAGGTTTTTCAGACTCTACCTCCAGTGAAGAATAATCACATATGAGAATATATGAAGGGCCGTATAACCACCACAAACAAACAAGAATATTGTTCTCTCCCATTAAAATACTTGGTTCATCCAAGTACTTTTTGAGGTTTCGTTTACCTTCAAATGAACATACCAGGCTGAAACCAATTGCACATTTATGTTTATAAAACACCATGTCCCTATCGATACTATACTTCGTACTGCGTCTTATTTAAGACGCTAGGGGGAAACTCCTTTTTCTCCGATACTGAAGCCTTTTTTTAATAACGCAGTGTAACTGCACGGCCATTGGTTTGTGCAGTGCCCTGAAAATGAATCAATGGCTCGGCAGCATAGGCTATATAATGCGGGCATTCACCAAGGCTCCTCAGATTTCTTCTCCTTCAGCGGCGACTACAAGATCTTCGCTCTACGAGACTCGAAGCCTTCGCCGTTGAATGAGCCATCGCAGCAGATCCAGACCTCACTCTGCTCGGCCGACTCGCCGTTTCTTAGCAGCACGCAGCGCCTGCAGCAGCTGGTCCATGGATTTCCTGCTGCTATCAGGCGACTCTCTCTTCAGAGAACCCTCTATAAAAGAGCAAATTTATTTGGCATTGTTGCAAATGTCGCAACGTTTTTGTCACTCGCACGCCTCTGAAAAAACACGGCGAGTGTGTTGATGCTTGGGCCCCGCCAACTCTGAAACAGCACTCACCAGGACAGAATGTCACTACTGTGGTGACATGAATCTCTCCTCTCTGCGCTCTCGGCTAGCTTTTTTTCAGAGAGCAACTCCACCCCTCGCGCCCTCCCCGCCTTTTTCCTCCCAGGGACCTGCGAGGAAAAAGCAGCGGGGCAGAGGATCTCAGCGCTCGGAGATGAGTGAGCTTACGCCGGTTGTACCCCCGTGTACCTCACTCTCTCCCCACAGAGAGTTTTCACCCGTTCGCTTCACCCGCCCGGACCAGCATCCCTCTGTGGCTACGTGCGATCTGGTCTCATTCGGTGGAAGCAATGACGGCGAGAAGGACGGAGATGTACGACAGCCTGTCATTGGTGGCTTCAGATGCGGAGGAGCGTTCGGGCTTGTACCACGACCCCGCCCCCTTGCATTCTGCACAGCCCAGCGCATCCAGCCTGGGCATGGATGCCGATCTTTTCCGCGTCCTGTCTAATGCTGTGGAAGAGCTGGGTTTGGAATGGTCTCCCCAGAGGAACCGTCCCGTAGCCGCCTGGATGAATGGTTCTTGCCGGGGCGTCTCCAGGCCCCTCGTCAACGAGCTTCTCCATTCTTTCCAGAGGTCCACGACGAGATCACCAAATCTTGGCGTGCACCCTACTCGTCCCGCCTACGTGCCTCTTCTTCCTCCGCCCTCACTTCGGTCAAGAAAAAGGATACAACAGCCTGCCTCCCCTGGATGAGTCAGTGGCCACGTATCCACGGCCAGTGGCTGGAAGGCAAAAGCCACCCACGGCAGATCCATGGCCAGTTTAGTGGTGCTCGAGTGCCATCTGTGGTTGAACCTGACGGAGATGAAGGATGCGGATAAGGTCCCCTTCCTCGACTCCCCGGTCTCCCCCACCGGCCTGTTTGATCCTGCAGTAGAGAGCTTTGCTGAATGCTTCACAGCCGCACAGAATTCGTCCCAGGCAATGCGACACTTCCTGCCCAAGTGCTCCAGCTTTGTAGCTGCTTCTAGTCGCCCCAAGATGGCACCGACTCAGCAGTCAGCGAAAGACGCGCCACCAGCTGTTCAGCCAGCTGACAGGAAGAGGAAAGGGCTAAGTCTCGTTGCAGCTGGACCACCCCTCAAAAAGACTCTGTTATGCCTTCTAGCGCCCCAATCCATTCTGGCTGCGGACGGCAGAGTGTTTGTGAAAAATACTGTTGTGAAAATTGGGTCCTTTTCCATATCGGCCACACAGCCAATCCCTGTTATAGCGAGAAAAATGAAACACAAACATATCCAAAAAGAGAGCACTTTTCCTCTTCCCCTTATCACGAGCCTCATGCTAACGCAAGGCGGCCTGCCGCTCGAAACTATTCAACCCCTCGCCACACGGGCCGAGGCCTGGCAGACCATCCCCGAAGAGTCAAACTGGGTTCTGGGGATAATAAAACCAGGTTATACACTTAAATTCGCTCGATGACCCCTGCGATTTGGCGGCATGTTCTCCACATCGATTCAGCGCAGCAAAGCTCACGTCCTGCGTGCCGAAGTGATGAGTTTGCTGGCGAAAGGAGCCGTGAAAACGCTTTCCCCAGCTCAGAGCGAGTAAAACTTCTACAGCCGTTACTTCCTCGTCCCCAAGAAAGATGATGGTCTAAGACCCATTCTCGATCTCAGACATCTGAATCGCGCCCTTATGAAACAGCCATTCAGGATGATTACATCAAAGCAGATCCTCTCTCAAATATGCCCAGGCATATTTGGGCTGTCCCTGGCTCCCCGCATTTTTACAAAGTGCATGGATGTGGCTCTTTCCCAGCTGAGACAGATGGGAATACGCATCCTGAATTACCTCGATGACTGGCTCATTTTGGCCCTGTCGGAGGATGAGCTTCTATCTCACAGAACTGTGCTACTCTACCATTTCGAGTGCCTAGGTTATCGACTCAGCCTGAATGAGGGCGGTAGTCACGCCAGAATGTACACTGGCCATTCAGCAGCTCGCGGTTTCATTCAAACTTAGAGTCCCTTGCCCTCTCAAAGTGTTTCAAAGGATGCTGGGCCTCATGGCCTCAGCGTCTTCGGTACTTCAGTTGGGCCTGCTTCACATGTGGCCCCTTCAGTACTGGCTGAAACCTCGAGCTCCTCCACACGCTTGGCGTCACAGACGCCTCCGTGTCAAGGTGAACCAGGCCTGCATTGCAGCTCTGGCACCTTGGAAAAACCATCAGTGGATGGAACAGGGCATGCCCCTGGGCAAACTGAACCTGGGAGCAGACATGCTATCTCGGAGCAATGTCCCCTCAGACGAGTGGACGCTCCACCAATTAAAGATTCAGGAAATGCAGGGAATCTTCGGCAGGCCAGAGGTCGACCTCTTCGCCTCAGAAGACAACACTCATTGCCAAACTTATTTTTCGAAGGACAGGGAGGCGTTGGCCCACAACTGGCCCAACCTCCTCCTTTATTCTTTTACCCCGATCGCCTTGATCCCGCATGTAATCAGGCGAATCAGGGAACAGAAGCACAGAGTTCTGTTAGTGGCCCCACTCTGGAGGAACCAGCACTGTTCGCGGAGCTGTCTCGGCTGCTCACTGCAGCCCTGTGGCCCATTCCCCTGAGACGAGACTTCCTCTCTCAGGCGAACGGAACGATTTGGCACCCCCAGCCCGAGCTATGGGCGCTACATCCCGGCTGGGCCTTGCCGTCCACATTTGCCAGGTTTTATAATCTGGAAGTTCGGCCTTACAGGCCCGGGTCCTTTCTGCATAACGGGCTCACTCTTGTCATATGACAAACCAGTATGGGCGTTTGCCTTCTTCTTGTACGCTCTTGGCCCTCGATAGAGCTCCGAGGCTGTACAGACTTATTTAGTTCGATTTCTCAAGGCCAGTTTGACCTCTATGAGTTTGACCCGATTACCTTCTGCAGGGCTTCCCTCTACAATGCTTGGTCCCTCTGGGCCCCTTTTGGTGCCGAAGGCAAGTTCAAGTGTTGGTCATTCCCCTAGCATAGACACGGTGGGATTATACTCATTCCCCTAGCGTTTTAAATAAGATGCAGTACGAATTGTAGTATTGATAGGGAACTCGGTTACTAACGTAACCTCGGTTCCCTGAGGTACGGAATGAGTATTACGTTCTTTGCTGTGCTATGCAGATGCACGACTCAGTTGTCGCTTCAGTCGAAGTAGCCTGAGGAGCCTTGGTGAATGCCCGCATTATATAGCCAGATGCCCCGCCCATTATGGCGGGCTTTGGCGGGCTTTCCAGCCATAGGCTGTGCAGCTCCGCTGCCAAGCCATTGGTTCATTTTCAGTGCACTGCACAAACCAGTACACTTCAGTATCGGAGAAAAAGGAGTTTCCCCCTAGCATCTTAAATAAGACACAGTACTCGTTCTGTATCTCAGGGATCCGAGGTTATGTTAGTAACCAAGTACGTTTAGCACTGCTCCTCTGCACTGATAAATCTGTGATCAATAAAACGGAGCGGTTCTGTCAATCGTTGTACAATGTACATACACATACACATTTTTTATTTATTATCATTTACTCTCCACCTGTAGCTGGTGTGTGGTGAGCGCACTGGCGCCGTTGTCCTGTGGCAGCCGTCGCATCATCCAAATGGATTCTGCACACTAGTGGTGGTTAAGGAGACCCCCCCTCACATGATTGTAAAGCGCTTTGGGTGTACAGCAATACATAATAAAGCGCTATATAAATGCATCATTCATTCATTCATATTATGTTTGATAATAAAGATACTGTTAATTAGTTCATGCTAGCAGTTCCATCAAATAATATTAACATATACAAGATGATTTTAGTAATGTAGTAAATGTTAAAATGAACATCTAACTTAGATTATTAAACGCTTTTTTCATTGTTAGTTCATGTTACCTAATTTAGTTAACTCATGTTAACAAATGGCACCGTATTGTAAAGGGTTACTTTTTTCAGTCATTCATTGTAAAGACTGTAACACAAAACTTTAAAAGTGGAAAAAAAATGTGGGAAACAAGTTCCAAACAGAAAGGCAGGTCAAGCCACGGTAAAAAAGGGCAGTTTCTCCAGCTAACAGACAATCACAGGCAGGGCAAGAAACCAGGGGTTATAAACCAGGAAAGCAAACATCACACCGACAGACTTACAATAAATCAGCAGGCAGAAACTCATAAAGCAACTAAAAAAGCAATCCAATCCAAGACTAAACAAATTGGATAAGACTTAACAAACAGGATACAGCAGAACTGACTCCACAAACAGTGTAACATAATCTGGTTTATAACAGGAGAAGAAGAAGGATGTAAAGTAAATGAGTTAAGTAAATCCCACAAAGCTGAGAAAAAAAAATATATATGTGAACAAAAACAAGCACACATGAGAAAGAGAGAAAACCTAGCCTTTTTGATCTGACATTACAGTTGTCCTCCTTGGGGGTTAAAGGCATGTAGAATTTAAATGGGGGGGGGGGGGTGCTTGATGATTCTGAAACTAGAACCTTAATTATTTCAGGGAAAGGTGAGGCTCTCATTAAGGCAATTTGAGGAGAATCTAATGAGTTTCAAGAAACAAAAGGTTGAGTGTCTCAGGAGTCAGGACAACACAGTTTATCAAGGTACTGTAGTCAATACTGGATACAATCATCAGAGCCATAGTGTGACTTCATTTATCTATCACATTAAACGAGATACACTGATTGAAAAATTTTCCCCAGGAACAAACCAGACTCACTATGGATTTGGTGAAAGGGATTTTGAGCAGTTGCATCACTTCCTGTGTCTGGAGGAAGCGGCACGGATCTCAATGCTGGAAGATGAAGCAGAGATGAAAAATGAAATCATGCAGGAAAAATTAGAGGATCTCAGCAATAAAATAGTGAGCCTCTCCAACACCATCCAAAACAATGAATCAGATCTAGAAAAATAAGATAAAAACCTCTACATTGTATTTTGTAATTTATGCTAACCTAAGTTTGTAATATTTGCTGTAATTGTTGTTGTTGTTGTTTCCCAATTCCTTTTAGGTTTACAAAAGCTACACTGACAGGGTAAATCTAAAAAAAAAAACATCTCACAAAAAACTACTTCACATATTAGCACAAAATACAAAAGAAACAGTAAACGACTGACTTTTTTTATTATTATTTTCATGTCATTTAAATCCTCATGAGTGTAATGTTCAGATGTTATCATTTAATTTATTTGTGATTTTTTTGTGATTGATTTCCATAATTTTCAGTGATGTATTACATTACTCTGTGTATACAACATAGTTTTAATAATATCAAAGATAACACACTATCAATAAATTCACATTTGCATATTGATTATAAATATTAATAAAAACAACAAACAATTTAATACAAATAAAGTAAGATTGCATTTATTTGCATAGCGCTTTTCACAATATGCATTGTTTCAAAGCAATATGATTTATGTTGTCTTTTATTTTCTTTGACAGTTTTGTAAGATTCACACATATATAGTATCTCACAGAACTGAGTACCCTCACATGTTTGTAAATATTTTATTATATCTTTTCATGTGACAACACTGAAGAAATGACACTTTGCTACGATGTAAATTAGTGAGTGTACAGCTTGTATAAATTTACAGAGTGTAAATTTGCTGTCCCCTCAAAATAACTCAACACACAGCCATTAAACAATTAGCCATTTTCTCTCCCTGGTACAATTAGCAGGTGTGAATGGGGAGCAGGTGTGTTTAAATTTGGTGTTATTTTCTCTCCCTGGTATCACGTGACTCGTTAGTGTTCGAACCCACAACCTTTGCGCTGCAAGGCTCTAACCACTGAGCCACAGAACACCTCAGGTGTGACCTTGGGCTCCTTCATGGGGAGCAGATTACATTTACCCTCAGTGTGTTAAATTTCCGAAGGGAGGGGGGTGTTATCGCTCTCACTCTCTCATACTAATCACTGGAAGTTCAACATGGCACCTCGTGGCAAAGAACTCTCTGAGGATCTGAAAAAAATAATTGTTGCTCAACATAAAGATGGCATAGGCTATAAGAAGATTGCCAAGACCCTGAAACTGAGCTGCAGCATGGTGGCCAAGACCATACAGCGATTTAACAGGACAAGGTTCCACTCCGAACAGGCCTCGCCATGGTCTGCCAAAGAAGTTGAGTGTACATGCTCAGCATCATATGCAGAGGTTGTGTTTGGGAAATAGACGTATGAGTGCTGTCAGCATTGCTGCAGAGGTTGAAGGGGTGGGGGGTCAGCCTGTCAGTGCTCAGACCATACACCGCACACTGCATCAAATGGGTCTGCATGGCTGTTGTCCCAGAAGCAAGCCTCTTCTAAAGATGATGCACAAGAAATCCCGCAAACAGTTTGCTGAAGACAAGCAGACTAAGGACATGGATTACTGGAACCATATCCTGTGGTCTGATGAGACCAAGATAAACGTATTTGGTTCAGATGGTGTCAAGCATGTGTGGCGGCAACCAGGTGAGGAGTACAAAGACAAGTGTGTCTTGCCTACAGTCAAGCATGGTGGTGGGAGTGTCATGATCTGGGGCTGCTTGAGTGCTGCCGGAACTGGGGAGCTACAGTTCATTGGGGGAACCATGAATGCCAACATGTACTGTGACATACTGAAGCAGAGCATGACCCCCTCCCTTCGGAGACTGGGCCGCAGTGCAGTATTCCAACATGATAACGACCCCAAACATGACTCCAAGATAACCACTGCCTTGCTAAAGAAGCTGAGGGTAAAGGTAATCTGTGGGGCATCCTCAAACGGAAGGTGAAGGAGCGCAAGGTCCACCAACTCTGTGATGTCGTCATTGATGAGTGGAAGAGGACTCCAGTGGCAACCTGTGAAGCTCTGGTGAACTCCATGCCCAAGAGGGTTAAGGCAGTGCTGGAAAATAATGGTGGACACACAAAATATTGACACTTTGGGCCCAATTTTGACATTTTCACTTAGGGGTGTACTCAATTTTGTGGCCAGCAGTTTAGACATTAATGGCTGTGTGTTGAGTTATTTTGAGGGGACAGAAAATTTACACTGTTATGCAAGCTGTACACTCACTACTTTACATTGAAGCAAAGTGTAATTTATTCAGTGTTGTCACATGAAAAAATATAATGAAATATTTACAAAACTGTGAGGGGTGTATTTACTTCTGTGAGATACTGTATACATCCATGTTATTTACAGTATGTTCTGTTCAGTAATGAATATGTTATTGTATATCGTCAATGTAAAGTATGTGATCAAATTTATGTTGCAGTGTTCCTTATACTCTTCAAGACTCCAATGTTTTAGTGCCGGATTCTCTTATAGATGTTGCTAAACACGTGGGAAATCTGAAGTTTAAAGTATGGGAAAACATGTTGGGACAAGTGCAGAACAGTAAGTATTAGAATCACTCAGAGTGTGTTTACACTTGACAGGTTTTATTAAAACAAACTCTGGTGCAATAGCTTTGTTAGTTTGGTTAATTTGAAGAGTGAATGCTGCTATTTGAACCTTTGTGTGCACAAAACAGGGAGTCTGGTCCGATTCTACTGAAATATGAATGCAGCATGGACCTAAAGACATACAAATTATTCAAAAACAGGACATGGCATCACAAAAGGACATAATGCTTTTTCAAACTTTTCGTGGATTTACACTGTTGCACTTTTGATTGTAATATCTTTTTCGGGTCCCATAATAATGGATCCAAACACTGCAGCAAAACAGCTAAAACTGTCTGAAGACTTGACCAGCGTACATTGCAGAGACTTAAAATCAGATATCCCGGATAACCCAGAGTGCTTTGACCTCTGTGTTTGCGTTCTGGGTAACAAAACTCTCTGCGCAGGTGTACACTGCTGGGAGGAGGAGGTGGGGAATAAGACTAAATGGGACTTGGGTGTTGTGAGGGAGTCTGTGAGCCGCCAGGGAATTCTAAACGTCAACTCCGAATCTCGAATTTGGGCTCTGGCTTTAAGAGAAGGTGAACAATACAGTGCCAGCAAAAAACCCTGGACTAGGCTCAGTGTGAAAAGCAAATCACACAGGATCCGCGTCTGCTTGAACAACAATGATAAGGAAATCTCCTTTTACGACCCACTTGACATGACGCATATCTACACCTTTTCACATCTGCTCACCAATAAGCTCATTCCTTTCTTCTCTCCATGTGTGAGTGACAAGGGCAGTAATACTGAGCCGTTGAGAATTGTGCCAGTGAAGGTGGCAGTAACCATCACTCCAGAACTGGCTGACTGAAAATAGCCACACTCTCAGATTAAAAAAAGTACACAAGTTATCACTGGGTGGTACCTTTTCAAAGGGTATAGCTTTGTATCTTTTGTATCCCTAGTACACATTAGGCGCTTTCACACTGCATAGCTCTAGGAACTTGCCAGCATGGTGGTTTCTAGAGAACCAATTTCTCCCTTGGGACGTTTTCCTGGTTGCATTCGCACCTGTAGCAGGAACTCTGAAGCGGCTGAAAGCAGCATCTTTATTCTCAGCATTTACAAACATCGACAACGGGTGAATGGATGATGCTGTGTTCAGAGCTGTTTTCATTGTGTGTTGTGGGTTTCCTGATAATGTAGATATTATGTAAATGCAGAGTTTGTGTTATTGAAAGAGCACGGAAATCTGACTAAACTTCCTATTACAACTTGCAGTGTTGTCATTGAGACTGAGAAAAGAACATAACGCTGCAGACATGTCATTTTTCATGTTCGTGGAGTAAATATTTTGACATGGCTTTTTAAAAATGCCGGGTAGCCAGTGTTTCATATGCGTTTTGGCCAGTCAGTGCACACATACGTCACTGGTAGTTCCCATATAACTCTTTTAGACCCTACTCTGAAGTAGGAGCTAAATTATTTCCCCCAAATTGAGTTCCTAGAACTAAATACATTCCTAATCCCTCCGGTGCGAACACTCCAAAAAGTGGGAACTTTCACCAATAGTTCTAGGGACTATGAAAATGTTCTTCCGGTGCGAAAGCGCCTATTACTACCTAAATGGTACATTTAAGTACCTAAACAAGGTACACTTTTTTAAAGGGTAGCCAACTGTCCCAGTGACAGCTTTTGTACCTTTTTGTATCTTTATATTAAAAGTTTGATATGTTTGTATACTATACCACTATTTTTGTTGCTTTATATGAAAAATATAACACTTGTAGCCATCAGATATGGCTGTATATCGGCACGGCTGTGATTCGACCATAGGCCGAGTGCTGTAGGTCAGAGGCCCTCAACCACCGGGTCACCGACCCACTACCAGGCCGTGGAAGAATTGCTACCGGGTCACAAGAACGTTCTGGGAAAAATTTGTATAGATGTAAGGCTCTGTTATTTATTGCGCGTTAATGGTTTTTGTTCATTTGTAGTTAATTAAATTATTCGTTTAGTCTCCCCTTTTATTTTCTTTGTACCTGTGTGGCCGTGTCTGCTATTGATATGGAGTTCCTCGCCTCCTCGTTCCTGGCTCCCCCGTATGACACTATTGATATGGAGTATCAATTTGACGATTTCATGTTAAATTAGTGAATTAAAGATTGCTCTGATCTGTCATATATTAAGGGTTAAACGGAGCACAGTTGTGATACATACGGACGAGACCCCACCGGTCGGCATGCATGTGATTCACATATTAATTTGCCAATTTACATGTTCAAGAAATTTTAAACCACAAGAAGCAGAAGCGAAAGAGAACTCAATTCGTTACTCACGCACTGTTCTCGCAAACAACCAAAGTGCGCATACGCATAGAGACGTGTTTCAGACAGCGTGCGAATGCCGAGGTGATTCCTCTTTCCCGTTTCCCTGCGTTTAAGATACATTCACGGCATATTAAGAAAAGCCTTCATGGCATTGTCATTCTCTGTGCTTTTAAATCTTTTATCTGTGACTCAAAAACAAAATATGATGCGTTGAACCACACACACACACACACACACACACACACACACACACACACACACACACACACACACACACACACACACACACACACACACACACACACACACACACACACACACACACACACACATAATATATACATATATAGCAATATCTATATCTATCTATACTAGTATATCTATCTATATATATATTATATATATATATATATATATATATATATATCATTACCAATTTAACAGCAGAGCCCACGCCTCGGTTTCTAATTTGAAAACATCACTTTAGAACTAGAAACAAAGGACCGTTGAGTTGATTTATTGAAAGCTTATTGTATTACTGTATTTAAATAAGTCTATTAGGTGGAGTAGATTATTATGAGAGAGATGGATTGAGCGATTGTGATTACCTGCATCTGATACAGCGTTGATTTTTCAGCTCAATCTCATTTTCACAATAAAAAATTAGTTTGAACATCTGCTGTGGAAAGCGATGCTCTCTCTTTATCATACTAAACTTTTATATAGTTTTCAGTGCATTTGTTGGCTGAATACAAGGTATTGAAAGTAAAAATAACTTACTTGTTTAAAATGGCGCTTGTTTATTTTTCAAAATAAGTCTTTACTGCTGACTGGTGAAACTGTCTCTTGTCTCCATCTAATGGTGGAACACTAAAACCACTAAAATCACCATCACGAGCACACACTGTTTCCCATTCCTAAATACTATGATTTACATAAATTACTATGTCTTGAATAATAATGTTTAAAAATACAACAAAAATATCCATAATAAAAGTTACTAGGCAATTCAGTCAAAAGTACAAAGTCAAGTCAAGTCACCTTAATTTATATAGCACATTTAACAATAGAGATTGTGCCAAAGCAGTTTTAACGTATCAAATGGGAAAATAGTGTGTCAATAATGCAAAATAACAATAGTAAACACTCAGTTTTCAGTTAAAGGCTGTTCATCATAGAATTCAATGATGTCAGTGATGTCACAAAGGGAGCACTATATATAGCATTGGCGTAACATAACATATAACCTGATGAGATTTCACCCTCAGCAAAAACTTTTTGCTCTTGAACAAATTAGATAAACGAGACCAAAGACTACCTGCAAAATTGAGCCAAAACGAATTATATCTCATGCTTAACCACCATAAAGACATCAAAGCCAGCAGCAAAATCCATAAGATCGAGGTAAGACTCGGCACTGAGTGCTGAATGGCCGCTGACGCCCTGGAGCTCATATTTCAAATAGACGTTACCTTTACCAACAAACCGCACATTTGAGGTCCAAACAAGTACATTCTTGCCTAACAAAAAAACAGTATTATTTAAGTTAATTGCTTAAGTTAAAAACAGAAAAGTTAACTGAAAACAGGCTAGACTAATCGATTTTTGGGATGTAAGACCTTCTTTTATCTTCGGAACACAAATTTAAATATTTTTAAAAGAAATCCAAGAGCTTTATTCTGACCCTGCATAGACAACAATGCAACTGAAATGTTCCCAGGCACAGAAACATAAGAACATTGTTAAAATAGTTTATGTGACATCAGTGTTTTAACCGTATTTTTATGAAGTAATGTGCTTTTTGTGAACAAAGAAAACAAAAATAATGACTTAATTTAACAATTCTTCTCTTCCGCATCACAGTCCTCCACCATTATTGAAAGTATCACGATGCATGCAAAGAAGAATGCACACACATGCGCCACAGTACTCTCGATAATGGCTGAGGATGAACTGAAAGCACATGGTGATCTGTGTACATTATATTTATTTTATATAGGCAGTTTAGGGCCGTTTACTCAAAGAATCTGCTTGTTTTTTGATGTTTAATGTAATTTTCCTCACCTCAACTTGCCTATTTTTCCATGGGAGAGAGGTCATTTATAAGGGCAAATTTCTCCAAGAAAGCTGCATGTTTGCTGAATGTGTTGTATCAGGAGTCAGAATAAAAGATCTGGATAAGTCTGTTTGTCCAATGCAATATAATATCCGCACAAAACTGTGACTTACTGTCTTCTAACTGGTTTCATTAACAACCAGTTACACATGGTCATGCTGATTTTGTCAGAGTAAAAACATTTTACAAAAGTAATGAATTGTTTCTCCTAAAATAAAAAAAATATATATACTAACATCTCGGGTTACTTGACTGTAACCCTGTTCCCTGAAAAAGCGGGAACGAGTTGCTTTGTTTCAATAATGCTAATGAGAACATTCTTTGTTCGACCGGTTGTGAAGCATGTGTGCCAAGCACACCAAGAACTGCATCCACGTCTTCTGTATTACATTCTTACTCCGCAATGAGCTTCAGATGAAGAAATGTGCCAGCGATGTTTCAGAGATTGATGAACCGGGTTGTGTCAGGACTTTCGGGCTGTGCCGTTTACTTAGATGACGTAATTGTTTGTAGCGATACCTGGGAATAACATCTGGAGCATGTTTGTGCTTTGTTTTCTCGTCTACTTGAAGCTCACCTTACTGTCAATTTAGCCAAATGTGAGTTTGCGAAAGCAACTGTGGTCTACTTGGGAAGGGAGGTGGGACACAGTAGCGTGTGTCCGTTGCAAGAAAAAGTATGAGCTATTGAGTGGTTCCTTGTTCCGTCTACGAAAAAAGAACTGATGTGTTTTCTGGGTATGGCTGGATATTACCGGGGGTTTTGCCCAAATTTTTTGTCTGTTGTTGAACCATTGACTAATTTGTTGAAAGCGTCTGTTAAGTTTGTTTGGTCTCCTGGTTGCTAAAAAACTTTTGAAAATGTAAAGCTTTTACACTCTTCTACTCTCTTCACCGCAGTTCAACAAACCTTTTAAGATTCAAGTGGATGCAAGCCAGATCGGGGCAGGTGCGGTCCTCCTTCAAGCTGGGATGGATAGGGTTGATCACTCAGTTAGTTATTTTTCACACAAATTCAATTCTTATCAAGAAAATTACTTGGTTATTGAAAAATAAGCACTTGCCTTGATATAGGCCCATTTTGATGTGTATGTAGGGGGAGCGGCTCAAATTGTTATTTATTCAGATCACAACCCTTTGACTTTTCTGCATTCGTTGCAGAGCCCAAGTCAGCGATTGATGAGGTAGGTTTTATTTTTGCAACCCTATAATCTTCAAATTAAGCATATTCAAGGCACGGACAATGTGTTTGCAGACTCTTTGTCTCGTGCTCAGTGCTCTGTGTGATGGTGAGAATGTGGGGTGAGTGAGGGTCTCCTGTTTGGTATTGTTCTTGTGTTGTTTTTCTTCCTTCTCCTTAAAAGTGCTTCTAGGATCTGGATTGCTTGAGTGTGGGAGAGATGGGACAGGGGTAAGCTGAATCCAGATAACTGTTATCTTACTGCTTGTGTTTCGACCCTAAGAAGTTTATATGGGCAGTACTGATGTTGTAATGGTAATAATAATAGTAGAGGGAAAAGGTAGTTTGAAGTATTTAAATTGGTTGTGGGTTGAATTTAGATTTTTTTGTGTTGGTGGGTGGGTGGGGGAGGGCTCCAGAGTCCGCTTCTCAACAGCACCATCCAGAGCCTGCTCCTCGATAGCGCCCTCCAGAGCCAGTTCCTCAACAGCGCCCTACAGAGCCCGCTCCTCGACAGCACCCTCAAGTGCCCGCTCCTCCAGAGTGCCATCCAGATCCCGAATCAGGCCCAGGGAGTGTCTCCGAGTCCTCTGCTCTCCCCAAGGATTTTTTTTGAAGGGTAGTAGGGCTCCTGCCGTAGAGGCCTCCTGAGTCCCCGGATCCGCCATTGCCGCACGAGCCCCCTGTACCACCATGGCCACCCAAGCTCCTTGATCTGCTACGGCCGCAAAAGCTCCCTGATCCGCCATGATCCCCAGAGTCCCTGGCTCCACCCTGGAGGTGTTCCCCATATTCCAGTCCTGCACCAGGCTCCAGGGCGCTCACCCCTCCTCCCCGGTGTAATGGTTATGGCGCGGGACGCGCCTTCTGGGAGGGGGAGGTAGTGTCAGGGAGTCTCTCTCTCCAGTCACCAGTCATGACACTCACCTGATCACAATCTCCTCATTATTGATCACCAGCACCTGTCAGCACTCATCAGCGTGTTACACTCCCTTTATCTCTGCACTCCTCTCACTATCAGATCGTCCGGTCCACCATTCACTACCCCGAGCTGTTCCCAGACCCAGTGTGCACTTACCTGTGCATACTTACCTTTTAGCCTCAGATGATCTTCCATCGATTCTCCAACAAAGTACTCGATTGCTCCTGGTTCCCGCTCTCCTCCAATCCTGCAACAATAAACTCACATCAGTATTCAGCTAATACTCTCTGGACTAATTCTATCATCAAGATTCTCACCTGCCATTTTCTCCTCTCCACCTGCTCCCATTTTCAGTCAATAAATCATCCTGTTATTCTACTTACCTGTTGTGTCTTGCCTAATAATAATTGTGACTAATAATAATAATGGGGGGGGGGGGGGGTGTCCCAGTGTCCCAGTGTCCCAGTGTGTGCTGGTGGGCCTGTGTTTTTTCTTGTTTTGTTTTTGGTTTGCAGGTATATTGGTTATTGTTGGTGTGTCTTCCCACCTGAAGCTCATTAAGCTATAAAATTATATGGAGCTATAAAAACTGCAGCGCTGATGAGAACGAGGGGGACGATGTGAAAACACTAGCTTAGCTTGCCGCTTGGTCTTTTGTTTTGTTGTTTATTTTGTTTGCATACAGTTCAGACCTTGAGTCTACAGTCCACTGCCATGCACGCTTTCATCACTGACTTAAGACCGTTTCACACTGAGTGCAATGCGAAAAAGTGAGGCGAATCGCAGACGAACGTTGCTTTCACACCAAGCGCGAAACGATTGTTCGCCTTCTGATAATGCAGGCTTGGTGGCGCCAACCAACAATGCATTTTTGCTCAGATATGTGTCTCGTATATGGATTTAACATCATCCGCTGCTCAATATACAGCATTAAATTAAGATAAATTAAAGTTTGGTTCTATGCCAGAAACACAAACTATCTTTAATGCTTCCAAGAAAACATCTTAAAATACAAACAGAAGTAGCATCAAGCCACATTTGAAAATTAATTATTGTTTTTTCTTAAACCCATTTTAAACCATCATCGAGTGCTTGGAATTACTTCCGATTGTGATCTATAGTGGATTTTGATTCTATAATAGGCAAACAAGCACTCTTTGTATGTTTAATAATGCCATGCTGCTTATTGTCATAAACATCCTTTATTGTTATAAAAATACAATGAGCTGCATACAAAACACAATTACATAAAAAACACATACAAATAATTTTGTTTTTAAAGGAAGATTAGAGAGAAAATATGGGAAGAAAACAGACATAGTCTTAAACAGAAATCATATGTCAGAAATTGTGGTATTTGCTTTCATATTTCATGTGTAGAAAGATTTCACTCATTTTGTTTTTAATAGAACAGCGAACGGCTTTACATTTAAAAAGATATATTGCGTTGTCTGAGAGTTAACACGTTTTTAAAATATATCTACGATCAAATCTGAGCATACGTACACTTTATAAATGAGGCCCCTGTACATATTATATCATGTGAGAAATTAACACTCTTTGCCTTTTTTGTAATTCAGTGCTCAAAAATCCGATTGGACGAATTAGACACACCCTATACAAATTATATTACGTCTGCTTTTAGAACATGTGAGTATAAATGCTTCCTTGTCTGTTCTCTTTTTGATGTTTATGATTTAGAATGATGTAAAAGATACCAGTTTGTAGAAAGATAACAAGAACTCGGCAGCTTTGTGCTTTCTCAGGATGAAAACACTCTGTTCTCATTTTTTTTGGTTTATGAATCTCATAATTGCTTGGAAAACTCTTCTTCTGTATTGGTTTACACTGGTTTTCGAAACAGCGCCACCGCTCTTTGCCTTTTCGTGCAACAGCAGCTGCTCCACGCACGTGACAATGTGTATTTCATATGTCAGACAGTATTTTAAAAAAGTTTGAGTGTGTCAATAAATTTCCTCAAACCTCAATCATGTACATTCCCTTAAAGTTAGTATAGAGAATGTGAATCTACGTCACACCGCGTTGCAAGCTGGGGCGCTGCCGCCATTTTGAAAGGATCAGCCTCTGCTACAAATGCTGAAAATAATACAGATACCTGCTTATCTGTTGTTGTCGTTTTTGCCTTAAAGTTAAATATTCACATTCTTCATTGGATCGTTTGCAGGGAAGAGAAGCTATTTTATCGCTTTACATGATAATTAATTTTTTTTCTCTTATGTTTTGTAGAATTTTGTTTACTTTGATCTGATTACCATGAAAACAGTGTCACCCGCTGGATGCATGCTGCTGCTTCAGCCGTCATATGGTAGATTATCCAAATAAAGTGTTTGTTCAACAAGCTGACAGAAGTTGATCCATTTCTTAGTTGGAAACATTTTAATGACGAAGTATAATTGCTGTCATTGTAAATATAAATTTTTCATTGGCCATGGAGGAGAATCATAGATTGTGGGTTACATTCAGCAGACAGACACAATCACACTTATATTTATTTCAAGAAGAGACAAGAAAAAATAAATCCCTGGAATCTTTAAGTTTTGTAGCATTTTGAAATGCTGGTTTAATGTAGTAAGACAGTTATGCTAAAAGACATGCAGATGAGGCCAGAATGTTAATGCAACTTGTTTAATTAACGTTACATGTTAAGCATTTTCCTCCCTTTAAAAATCACAATGAAAAAAATGCTCAAGCATTAAGACAGTATTTAAAGTTCATATTTTGGGTTCATCAGTTTTTCTGCAGATATAATGCTTTATCAGTAAAGTGTGTACAGAATGTGGTCACTGTCCCAGAACATTAGGCATTCTTTACATGCTTAACGTTTAAACAGTTTCCCTTGGGGTTTTTACACAGAGAAAAGGCAAAACAAATTTCTTCCTTCTTCCTTTCTCAGAACGATGACCAGAGTTACTTTTGCAATTCTCTATGCAGCATGAATGACAAACAATGGTGACATTTTCCACAATCATGACAGAAAATCTAAATAATGCTCTGAACTCAATAGCGGAGAGGCAGTGCGATCCTCTCAGTATGGTGGATAAACAAAGCAGTTTCCCAGAACTCTACGCGGCGTGTTACCCGTCTGTATATCAAGCACAGCAACCACATCTTAACCTTTCCAACTTCCAGTTACAACAAACTCATAATATGGTCATGATGTACTGGATTCACGTATGATCTGATATAACACCTACGGCACAGGATGTCACACATCAGAAGCATTCCCAAATGATACAGCATCAAAGAGTTCTGTTTAGGTTAAACACAGATAACATAATGTTCTCAGATGTAGTGTTGTTGATGTCAGGAATGTGAACTGGTGGCAAAAGAAGAGTGACAGAGATAGTGACCAGCAGCTGTCTTCGTTCTGCAGTCTGACTTCATGCATCAGGAAAGTGTCAGCATGGGAGAGTGGTGGTGCTCGCATAGATCAGGGGTGTCAAACTCAGTTCAGAGATCCGTTCCATCTCTGGTCTAACCCATAGCGTGTCGTTTTAAAATAAGCCTGAAAAACTTGATTTACAGGATCATGTGCATCTAATCAGGGTTGAATCTGAACTCTGCAGGGCTGTGGTTTTCCAGGAACTGAGTTTCACACCACTGACATGAGATGAAAAAGTTTAACTCTTGCAGTTATCTAAATTCAATCATCAAAGTTATAAGTAAACTGTAAAAGTGTATGTAAAGTCATATAAAGCTATATTAATATAACTATATAACATTTAATATAATATATAAAAAAAAGAGAAATTAAAGTAATTAAAAATCAATAGTATATATACATCACACACACACACACACACACACACACACACACTCTACACGGTACACACACACACACACACACACACACACACATATACACATATACATATATATATATATAATAATATACTGTATATATATATGTGTATAATATATATATATATATATATATATATATATATACTATAGCCTACTGTTGACATATTATTATCTATATTTTAGTCTAACGTGTACATATATATAGTTGACAAACGGTTGCTACATATAAAAAAAACGAATACAGATATGACTAAAATGTGTATATACTGTATATACAAATTTAGGGAATTTGTAAACTTCATCTACCCAGAGAAATTATATTTCACCTTATAGGTAACTTTTATGGCAATATCTCTCTTTATGAAGAGCAATATATATCATATACTATTACATTTCCAATCATAGTTCAAATCTTAAAAGTGTATTATATATACTGTATTTAGAATAAAAAAAGACTTTACTTGCAAAAACTAGAATATTATTAAAATAAAAGGCCACAAAGTGTACTTAAAAGGAGACACTTTTCTTAACACAATTGAGTACACTTTTAAAACATTACACCGTGTTATTCAAACACTACAATATCCAGCAAAGCAGGGATTATCGGTGTATTTAACGCTGACCTCATCCATTCATAGAACACAAATTACTTCATTATTTGTTCCTAGAAGTGACCGTGGAGATAAGACTGTTTACGCTTTGCACACTGCGTGTATGTGTGTGTTTGACACACATAACCCTGCCCCTCCACATCGCTATAAAAGACCAAAAGCTCAGATTCCAGCAGGCATTTCAGAGCAGCCAGAAAGCACCGAAACTACATCACAAAACCACAGATCCAAGATGAAGGCCTGGTTCGTTCTGTTCCTGCTGCTGCCTCTCTGCATGGGTAAGTCATTTCACATTGTTTGCTATCACTGTTGGAGGTTTTTACTTTAAAATGTTATGTGGTGAATCCTTGCTGAGAACAGCTGAGGTGTTGTCAATTTCTACAATACTTACAAATTTTTCTTTTTACTTTCAAAGAAGAGGATTTTGCCAATTTACTACAAGGCGATTTTAATTAAAAATTGCAATTGTATTCACAAAAATTTTAATCACATGCTACTGCAACAGGGGGTTATGGTGGCTCAGTTGAGGTCCATGCTGGCCTGGGAGTTTGCATGCTCTCCCCGTGTTGGCGTGGGGGTGCTCCGGTTTTCCCCATAATTCATAGACATGCAGGTCAGGTGAATTAGAGACACTAAATTGCCCATAGGAGTGAGTGAGTGAGTGAGTGAGTGAGTGAGTGAGTGAGTGAGTGAGTGTGTGAGTGTGTGTGTGAGTGTGTGTGTGTGTGTGTGTGTGTGTGTGTGTGTGTGTGTGTGTGTGTGTGTGTGTTGCCCCTGTGATGGACTGGCCATCCATCCAGGGTGTCCGAAATGTGCTGGAATAGACTCCCATATTCCTACTTTCCTATGGACAATTTAGAACCTACTTAGGGACAAGCAGTGTGAAGAATGGATGGTGGGTACTACAATAAAGTAATAAAATGAAAAGTAATAAAAAAGCAATGTCTAAATTTAAGGAGTTTCATTAGTTAATTAGTATTACATGGTATTTGTGAATAACATGTGAAAAATTAAGTTAAAATGTAATTTATAAATAAATTGATCTAAAAAAAAAATAATTTTGGTAACACTACAGAAATTTGAGGTATACACTACCATTCAAAAAAAAAAATGTTGGTGTTTTTGAAAGATGTCTCTCATGCTCACCAGTTATATTTGATAAAAAAATCTATAAAATCTGTTATATTGTGAACTAATATTACAATTTAAAACATCTATATTCTATTTTAATACATTTAACATCGTAATTTATTCCTGTGATGCAAAGCTGAATTTTCAGTATCATTCTAATATGTTAATTTGGTGCTCTAGAAACATTTCTTCGTATTATAATTGTTTAAAACAGTTGCGCTGTTTCATATTTTTGTGGAAACTGTAAAACAAATTCTACAGATTTTTCTGATGAATGGAAAGTTCAAACGAGCATAAATGCCTTTACGGTCCCTTTTGATAAATGTTTTGCATCTTTGCTGAATTACAAATTCACAAATAAAAAAATCTTACCAACCCCAAAACTTTTAACAGTACTGCAACTTATTTGTTTAAAAATTGATAAATTCACGTACCCTGTTTATTTTGCCATTCTGTTGCATTAACATGCAATTTTCTGAAATCCCTCATAACACCATTGTACTTCTTTTGACCCCAAACTGAACAAACTAAAGGTCTTTTTTGTGTGAAAACATTTTGTGTGTTCAGCGGATAATTACATTGAGTGCTATGGTGAAGACTTTCTGATGGTGAGGAACATGGTTCTGCAGTGCAGGAGTAAAGTTCCTCAGGCCTGCTACACCAGAGGTAAATGACAGTCAGCTGAGACTAAAGGGCAGCTTCGTGGCAGTATAAACACTGCATGTTTGTGCATTACACAATCAGCAGAATCAGATAAAAACACAATTTCATAGAACACTGGAACGATTTCATAACAGTGATAAGCTGTTGATTCAACAAAGCTGTATTGGCGATCAGGGCATTGTAATATTTTTTGTAACAACTCCTGTCATCTTACACATACCAACAGTACTAACACAAAGTCATGGTGGAATGGTAAACATAATGGATGAACAGAGATAAAAAGCTGTTGTATTTTAAATAAAAACACACCTTCAAGTACCTTACCTTAGTATACTGATATGGGTAACATAACTATAATGCATTCCATATATTGAAAATATACTATATATTTAATGTACTAAATTATAACTTCATTACAAATGTGTAAGTACTAATCGTTTTAATTACAGGTAAGTTTCAATATAAATTACATTAAAGTATATTGTAGTTTACCACAAATGACTATCAGTACATTCAGCAGTTATTAAATTCCATATAAAGATGTACTTAAGTCCTATACTGCAGTAGGAGATTTGAACACATCTTACACATTGAGGGTGTGGTAACTGATCTGATATTTCTTCAACAGCAACTGGAGAGAAAGGCTGTGTCGTCGAGACATTCTGTCAAAGGAAAGGCTGGACATGTTGTCATGAAAACCGGTGCAACGCTTGATCCTCACACAGAGTCTGCTAACAGCCAGCTTCATTTATGCTTCAGTCATCTTTGTTTGCATTTTATACTCTGGCACCAATATCTTGAAATAAAAAAAGTAATTTTCAGTAATCAGCCTGTGCTTTTGTGCTTTCACTTGGCCATGTTGCCCAAGGTTTATCAAATAGCACGTTACACATGTACACCAAGAAGAGAAAACATTGGTCAGGCCGGTTATTTATTTGCACAGCAGAAAACAGGCAGATTTGCTGAGTCAGGAAGCATCTCTCTCAGTGAGGTCAAACAACCACAACATAACCTTACAATCTAACACAGACCGTTGAAATCAATAAAGAACATAAACATCATTCAAGGTCTGCAATTTTGCTTGTTTACTGGCCCAAACTTCAGACAAAGTCTGAAGGGTCAAGGTTTGACTGGCATGACTCCATTAGCCTCTGCTGTTAGATAGCGCTAGTTCACGGCTGTACCATCTGGCAGCAAAAAGCAACTTTCTTCTTTTTTCATTGACAGTCATCCAGAATTAGCTGTGTATTCTGAAAAAAGTTGTTTTGCAAGCAAGATTTTTCTCATATTTATGTTCAGGTTAGGGCGACAAAAGAATCAGCATATAATTGTACTACACACACACTGATAGATTTAAATGAATACGGTATCTGACAATGCAACCAAAAATGTAGTTGTATTTTAAACAAACAAACAGTAATGTCAATATGAGAAAATACAGTAAAGCTGACATTTTGTTGACCAAGTGTGGAATTATAGGAAGTGTGAAAGAAATGGTTCATCCAAAAAAATATATTTACTGACCCTCAGGCTATACCAATTGCTCACCAATGGATCCACTGCAGTAAATGGGTGCCGTCAGAATGAGAGTACAAACAGCTTATAAAAACATTATAATATTCTAAACATGTATTATATTGGAAAAGTCCATCTCCTGTTGTCCTCTCACATCAAAATCCACCAATATATTAGTTTAGAACTGTTTGTACTTGTGTGTGTGTATGTATATATATATATATATAAATCTGTATGTAATTAAATCTGTTATTACATTTATAAACAGTGCATATTTCTCTCCTGATTCAGATGAATCGGTTTCAAAAAAAAAATAAAAATAAAATACATATATAAACAAATAAATAAATAACACTAACTAATCTACATCTTGAAATGGCTATAAATGTATTTTAATCCATTTATTTAGTTTTTTGGGCAAATGATTAAGATATATTTCATTCAGGTATTCACTTTAGAGAAATATGTAGAATTTTAAATGAACAAATTAGGCTCGACAGAGACAACACAACATTTTAAAATGTTTCTTTATTTTCTAAATTCTTCAGTATTTTCTGCTCATTGGCAGGAATGCATAAGAGACAGATTGGCTCAAACTTTGTCAAGAAAAAAACAACAAAAAAATGCTTTTGCCTTTCATATTTTGTTAACATCATTGAATCAATTGCATAATCAGGATCATCATTGTGGTTTTCATAACTGTCATTCTGTTTATCAGAAAAGCTTAGATTCATCTTCGCACCTTTATTCGAAGAGGATATAATCAGACGCTCTGCAAACAGCAAAGCATTCGGAAGTCCGGAACTGTACTCAAGCCCAACATTTCCACCAAGTGTAGATGCAATCACCAGCTGGGCTTTTCCATTCCCTCTCTCTCCCTGTGTATGTTTTGGAAATTAGCTCTAAGATATTAGCAGATATAAAAACACAATCAGCAGTCTCCTCAATGGTGAACACCAATACATTGACATCAACAGCTTCACTTTCACTCGTTTTTGAAAACTCTCTCAAAATACCCAAACCTTTCACCAACACACTTACCATTCTCTTAAATATCAAATAACAAGGCAAATAATCGGTGCCATTCAAAAAACATTTCTGTATGCAACGCTCCGTTTGGCTAACAGGTTCCAGATAAACGAGTGTGTTCTTAGAAGTGACAGGTCTATAGAAAAGCCCTGGAGTCTCAATACTGAGAAATATCCAGGTAGAGATAACCTGCACACAATGCGACAAATCCTAAAATCTGAACTCATGCCACAAGGCCACTAGACCTGTATCTGCAGGAGAACAGTCCCCCAGCTTATTCGTGGAATTGCGTTTGCATTTCAGAGAACTGCCCTACCCACACAATAGTTCTATACATACAGTTACACCAATATATACACAATAAAGCCAGCCCTGAATGCAACAACAAAGATCTGTGAAAGATCGACATCCTCGTTTGCAGCTTGTATAACACTTCTGAGAGTTGCCCTTTTGATATCAATGGTGTCCTGAAGTTTTAAGAGGCCAGGTGTTCAGGAAAGCATAGCTAGTGGCCTTAAAAAGTATTCTGATACTAAAGTCAGACTTAATGTCTGAATACAATTAAATTAGATTCAATAACATGAATGAGCTTTTGAAATGTCACTTTTCTGAGCCATTTGGCAATATTGATTGCTGGTGCTTTGGTGATGTTTTTAGATTAGTAATTTTTCCTCAAGTTCACGCGTGTAGAGTATCACATTAACTATCAACATGATCAGCTGACATTTGACTTGTCTTCATTTTGAACTTCCAATGCTTTTTGTGAAATTTCTTGCTTTCAAAATGTGCCTGTATTAGGTTTCTGCAAATAAATTCATTCATTTTAAGTGTGGCTTACATTTCCCACTGTATAGGACAGGACAAAAACATAAAACATGGGAAACCTAACTAAGGCAATCTCAGTGAAAACCATCCAACTTGCTTAAAAAACATGAAAAGTCCATAAAACATTCATAAAAAGGTATACAATGGCAACTGCAGACCAGCTGAGGGGCGTTCATCTCAACAGTCAACAGCGCAAACGATGCGTAAAAACACCAAAACCACGAAAACAATCAGGCATCATTCCCTCTACTTACTAAACGCTGCTAAAGCCATCGAATCCACTATTACACCCATTTCATGCACTTAAAAATCACCTAAAACACCTGGATCAGACACATATGAATTTGAGGCAGTTGAGTATAATACTTGGTATCTGAATGCTGATGTGTATAATGTTAAACACATTACAGAAGATTGTCATTCTTTCACAATTAAAATAAAAGGAAGAAAACCCAAATTACAGTAAATGTGTATTTGAATCTGGCTTCTCAATACCATACGTTAATACAGCATCGCACCCTAAAATCTGAGCGTGTAAACCATGCTTTCTCATGCCTTTGTTCACAGAGACCGCATATTCAATGCGTTTTAATATTCTGCAATGGTTTAAACTCCAGAGGTTGCCTTCAAAAGCTGGTTTGATGTCTCTTCTGGTGTAATATTGATGATTTAGGTTCCCATTCATCAAGCAGCACTGGAGGGAATCTCTCTCAGCAGCTGCTCTCGTGTGTTCCTCTAATATGGATTCATTTTCAAAAAAAGAATCTCTTCATCTCAAGAAATCAGCACCTCCAAATGCTGTTTAGTGAGCTTCTTTTTCATCTATATCTCCATGCATTGTTGAGGGAAACACACAAAGGCTTAGGAGCGCATCCTCTTACAAAAAAGTACTGTGGCAGTACCATGCAACAGCACCATGGTATCATATGGTAATAACGAATTATATTTCAATGCTTTTGCATTCTCTTGTGTTTGCTCCAAAAATGTTTTATGATAGAAATAACTTTTTTTTTCGGGGGGGGGGGGGCTATATTTTAGAGCTTTTACGAGCAAACACATAGTTTCTCAGGGAATGCAATAGTATGGGAGAAAACACTAATGTTTTGCGAATGAATGCAATATTTTTAGATACAAACAAATGTTTCATAAGAAAACAACGTTTCTCATTGGAACACAGTAGTTTTGTGAGAAAACACAAACATTTTGTGAATGAGCGCAAAAGTTGTCAGGGGATGCACTACTTCAGCAAGAAAGAGATAATTTTCTCAAAGGAACGCAGTACATTTATGAGAATGAAAAAGATTTGAAATATAATTTTTCATCCCATCTCATATCATATATATATAATATGATACCATACTCAAATACAATTATATTCCATAATGTCAATGTCAGAAAAGTGCCCAAATTACCTAAATTAGACCAATATGGTAAAAATATACCATGGTATTATTATGGTACATTCTGGTACTGTTTTTGTAAGTGTTAACAAAAAGGAGTGAGAAAAACATTATTTCATCCATTGACTTGCTCTGTTGGACTCTCTCCAAAAAGAGTGATCCTGAGAAATTGTGAGGGAGAGAGGGGGAGGGCGATCACCCTTCAAGCGGAATGAAAGAAGCGGCGACTCGCGCACACATACACACTCACGCACGCACATTTAAGACTCGTTTAATCTTTCGTTTCTCTCATTCGATAAAAAACAAGAACATCTCAGTCCAATGAACAAAATGACAAGAAAAACAGTCCCAAAATGAAACCTAAAAACAATGCAGTCTCAGTGAGAAGAGTCATTTGGATGCAAGGTTAAAACGGATGGTATGAATATAGAGGAGGTTCTCCAGGCCAACAGAGGATACTGAGGGAGATGTGAGGGTGGTATGGCATCTTTAGACAGGCAGATGAGACTGACATTTTTTCTATTAAAAATAGCTCTGATATCGGCCATGCAGACCCCATTTGAGGCAGGTCAGGCTTGTGTGAGTGTGTGTTACTTGTGTTTGTACTGAATGAATTGCTTTGCTGTTTATGGCTATTCTTCTGTAAAGCGGCGATATTTGTGCCGAGTTGAAACTCAAGGTGTCCATGACCATGGATGGTGACCTACAGAAGCAGCTTATATTGTTGAGGTCCTTGAGTCCGACCAATGAACCAGGGGCACCTGCCTGGTGTCACCAGATATACATATAAGTCCTGTAGTTTTTGGCTCAGGGACAGAGGCTTTGCAAGCACACAAATCAGCTTTGCATGCAGTCCTCCACCAATGTTCACAGAGAGCGAGAGAATACAAATGAACATCATGTGATTTGTTTTTAAGCTTTACTCATTTAAAGGGATAGTTCGCAAAAAAAAAATAACATTGTTTACTCAACTTCTTGTCGTTCCAGACCTGTATGACTTGACTTGCCTTTTGAACAACAAATACAATTATATTTTGAAGAATAAAAGTCAAAGGAGTCCAATGTTGATTTGGACCCAATTGACTTTTGTTCTAAGAACAAAAACAGTCAAATGATTTTCAAAAGAAGATCCTCAAAAGATCCTTGAAAGATTTGAAAGATCTTCGAAAGATCGTCAAAACATCTTTCGAAAGATCCTCAAAAGATCTTTGAAACATCTTCAAAACATTTATGAAATATTTGGTCTGGAATGACATGGGGATGAGTAAATAAAAGAAGAACACTCATTTTTAGGAGAGGAAAGTGTGGAAAAGGTTCTGTCATTCAGCTTAATTCACCCTTAGTTACTGATCCTTAATCAAGAAGTATATTGATGTATATGACAAATGCCAATTTATTGAAAGCATGTGTCCATTTTATGTTGTATTTTATCTATTTGTCTGTTTATATGAAGATGCATGTTGTTTGTATGTAAAACTGGTAAATAGTTTTTATTCACTTTTTGAATGTATCACAGTTACTGATGTGTCTAATGCATGTGTGTATTAGTGTGTGTGTGCATGTGTGTGTGTCAGTGTAAACTTGTGTTCTAAATCTTTCCAAAGGTTTTTAATTACACATTCCAAATCTCTCACCATCCAACCCAAACCAATGCCTCCACAACCACATCTACTGAATGTCAACATAACAACAAACTAAGACATGAAAACGAAAAGAAAATCTTGAAAGGATAAAAACTGAGGAGACCCTGCTTTTATAATCCGACAGGAAGGCTGCAGTGACATGCTGTTGCCTTTGGGCGGGCTATCGAGCAGACGAGAGAAGGGGTCGGGACTGCCTTATAAAAGAGGGTTAAAGGTCGTGCCCTCATCACTGGGTGTGGCCGTATCGTCGCTAGGATCTAGGCTGTCCTTGGGGCTCAGGGTACTGTCGGATGGGGGCGTGGCCTCATCCGAAGGGGGTGGGGTTTCGGGAGAGCCGTCCTGCTGTCCATTAGGCGTAACCGTGTGCAGGGGTTCGGGGGGAGTGGGAGGAGGAGTGTTGGTGTTGGGTTGGGTGCTGAGGGGAAGCGAGTCTGGCACCAGCAAGGGCTCAGTAGGAGTGTGGGGAACGCTGGGTACCGACGGCAGGGTGCGAGGGGTGGAGTTGTGCAGCAGGGAATCACCAAGACCCAAGCTGGAGTCGCTGTGCACCAAGGATGAGGTCTTCTCCACCAGACGCCACTGCATGATGCTCATGTCCTTGCCGCCTGTTGAAATCAGGTGACCGTCGCTGTGCATGAAGCTCACATTTGTCACGTGACTGCTGTGCGCACTGTACTTGTGGCTTGGGGCCTGCAATTAAATAATAAAATCAGTAAAACATCAAAAAAAGAGAGAAAATAATATTCCCCAGGCTTTAATTACAGCTCATCTTTTCGGTGATATGGCAAAAATATAAATATATATAAAAAGTACTTTTAATTCACAATAACAATGTTTCACAATAGTTATTTTTTTTCTTTATGATATACATTTTTTTTGATACCATAGAAATTTCATAATTCTTGTCACCAGTGTGAATATCACAAAAACTAATACTAGCCAAAATAATAATAAAACAAAAAAACTCAAGCTCTCTGAAGACAAGTAAACAGTCAGTGATTAAATAAGAATAAGAAACTAATTACAAGCAATAGGCAAAAAACTACAGTAGAACAAATTAATAAGAAATGCTACATACATTGCATAATCAAATTCTTATGAAAGTTACAAAAGTGATTTAGTTAAGAGCAGTGGGAGATTTTCTATCTTTTGTTGTTTGATTAACATGTATGACGGACAGCAAGAATATTAGACTGCTGTCACTTTAAGAGCTGCTTGGATCTAACACACTTTTACACATGTGTTTTCTTTCTCAGCTGTTTTTACGAGGATAGTAGCAAAGAGGGGCATTTTGACACATACAAGTGTGTGTATTTAACCATTCAAGGCCTATAAAGTGGCAAAAATAACTCCGTTCAATACTCTATGAGCACAGTCTTCACGTGCGTGTGCCTCTCTGACTAGAGTACTCAGTCTCTCAGATAAAAAATGTAAAATAAATAAAACTCAGTAACTGCTCAGAAAATGTCTTTCAGACGAAAATTAGTTCTTGCTGCTGCTGATTGCATTTTAATGGCTTAAAATCACTTGTTGCAATGCTTAAAGATGTGCAAACGATAGGTTTTTGTAACCATGTAGCATAGCAAAGTCACATGAGCATGTAACAAATTTCTACAAGCTAATTGTGTCTACCGGTATATCGCCCACCCCTAGTTGTAACTAAATGCATTACCAAAAACACAAACAAAAAAACGGGTAGGATAGTGACTTGGTACAATCTAATGATTGTTGATGGGATGGAGGCAGATCTGAATTTGCAGTCATTTGTAAGGAAGGGGCAGAGTTTAAGTTGAATAAATGATTGAATACATTTCACTGGTAGATCAGCAATAAGAATTACGAGGTCAAAAACTATTTTATGCATAAATTGTTCACAAAAGATCAATAACATGCATTTGGAAAATAGATGTAAATAGGATTTTCACTAAAGTTTTAAAGAACTTATAAATCATATAATTTAATCATATAACATATAAAGTACTGAACTCAAATTGCTGTTCAGTATATTGAAACAAACTTGAAACAAAAAACAATTAATTATAAATCAAACTGATTTATATCTGGCTTCAGATATCTAGCGAACAACTAATACACATGTTCTAAAATGTAAAATTAAAGACGTTCTTTAAAATATGACAGTAAAGTGATGTGACTGACCTTCGGTCTTGAGCAGGGGTACTGGAATAGGTGAACTTTACAGAAGTCATCAGCCAGAGCGAGAACCTTCCTGTTGTGAGATCGCACAAGTGCATTGATATCTGTCCCATCTGAGCCCTCCGGCCAAACACCTGTTACACAGCAAACACCAAGACACATCAGTGCACAACAATAGCTGGAAGAAAAGCACTACCAGCTTAATAACAACATTTAGCAGTAGCCTGTCATTATCTCAGTTTGTAGCTTTTACAGGAACAACTTATATATCACAAAATGATGGAGTACATTTCTGCATCATGTAGGGAGTCATTTTAGTAAATCATTTCATTATTTTTTTACACAACGAAGAGGTTTCATTCAAAGTTAATCACTCATTGTCCTTCAGTCCCAATTTTTTTTGTAGTTAAACAATGTTGAGAAATATGGTATGCTTTGACTTACAGTGTATACATTTTAATATACTTTAAATAAAAATTGAATGTCCAAATATGATGTTAAAATCCTAATTTATTTATTTTTGTACTAGATAAATGCACTTTTATGTTGATAGTAATTTAATATTCTGTTAAAATACATATTTAATTGGTAGAAAGAAGAAACATCAAATCCTTACTAACTGTTACAAGGGAAGGTATTTTGGACCTCACCAATATAATAAATAAGCACATAGACACCTCATCACATTCAAAAACTATGATCATGAATGGATTATGAGCCTTCAATGAGATCACCAGCAGGAGGCAGAAGAACACCAGGTACAGGAATTTCTCACACACAGTTTTCTGTAATATCACATTCACTGTACTGCTTTAATCTATTGGCTCAGTGCTAGGGAATTTGTACAATTCAACCAATTTTTTCCAGTCTAATAAAGTGCTAAAATATGTGGAGTTGTGGTCAGGACTGGGCTGCCCTGTGTGCATGTGCTCCAGTATTACAGACCTGCACACACCAGACGGCACGCTATGCTGACAGATAAAGTGAGTTTGTGGTCTGAACTACTTTTGGTTTTTGAAATCACCCTGCTTAGACATGGAGTCACTCAGAATGTGAGCAAAATTAGAACAACAGACTATAACAGTGCTTATAAAGAGTTGCAAAAACAGAAGGAAAATGAGAAGAAATATGTTGCAAAGGGAGAACAGCTGACTGACAATCCGACTATAAATAAAGGTGATGTGCAAAATTTGCCCCTAGAAATGAGCTAAATATGATAAAGCCTTATTTTCCATATATGAGATTACAAAATACAGATTACTTATACACAGTGGTGTGAAAAAAGTTTATTTATAACTTTGTGCGTATTTGTCACACTTGAATGATTCATATCATAAAACAAATTTTAATATCATACAAAGATAACCCAATTAAATAAAAAGTCAGTTTTGAAATAATGATTTCATTTATTAAGGGAAAAGAGCTGTCCAAACCTGCCTGGCCCTACAAGAAAAAGTAATTTCCTCCTAAATCTAATAACTGGTTGTGCCACCCTTTGCAGCAACAACTGCAATCAAGCGTTTGCAATAACTGGCAATGAGACTTTGCAGCAACAACTGCAGCAATCAAGCGTTTGTTTTAATTTTGGCCCACAGAATTGTTTTAATTCAGCCACTGTTTAATTGGATTTTGGGCAGAAGCCACAACAGCCATGGACAGAACTTGGGTCATGCCACGGCATCTCAAGGATTTAAGTTTGGACTTTGACTTGGCCACTCCAAAACTTAATTTGTTTTTTTGAGCCATTCAGAGGTGGACTTGCTGGTGTGCTTTGGATCATTTTGCATCTGTTTGTACTTGCAGAGCTTGAGGTCACAAACTGCTGGACATTCTCCTTCAGGATTCTGATAGAGTGCAGAATTCTGAAGTTCCATCAATTATCACAATACCATCCAGATTGAAGCTGGTATGATGTTGCAAAGCTTTTTATAAAATGCTGTGTTGGTTTTATGACCATCACAATACCACCACCAGATGTAACTGCTGGTATGACACACACCTTACAAAAAGTTCTTTTTATAAAACTTTTGTCTCATTAGTCATATTTGCCCAAAAGTCTTGGGGATAATCAAGATATTTTTTGGCAAATGTGAGACAAGCCTTTGTGTGGCTTTTTGGTTGAGACAAGCCTTTGTGTAGCTTTTGCCTTGGGACTCTCCCAGTAGCTTTTGTTTTTGCCCAGACTCTTCCCATGTATGAGTCTCTTACTTATGAACACTGAATCATGAACAGCAAATTGCAGTTCTTTCAGAAATCGTATCAGGGAAGCTCATCTGCATGCTTGTCGTCCTCATCGGGGTCTCGACCTGACTGCAGTTAGTCGTCGTAACTGTCTTGAGTGGGCAAATGCTCACATTCAATGGCGTCTGGCACTTTGGAGAGGTGTTCTCTTCACGAATGAATCCCGGTTTTCACTGTACATGGCAGATGGCAGACAGCGTGTATAGCATCGTGTGGGTGAGCAGTTTGCTGATATCAACGTTGTGAATCGAGTGGCCCATGGTGGCGGTGGGGTTATGGTATAGGCAGGTGCATGTTATGGACAACGAACACAAGGCATTTTATTGATGGCATTTTGAATGCATGCAGATATGACGAGATCCTGAGGCCCATTGTTGTTCCATTCATCCAGACCATTCATGTTGCAGCATGATAATGCACGGCCCCATGTTGCAAGGATCTGTACACAATTCCTGGAAGCTGAAAACATCCAGTTTTGCATGCAGACATGTCACCCATTGCATTGAGCATGCTCTGGATCGGCGTATATGACAGCGTGTTCCAGTTCCTGCCAATATCCAGCAACTTCCAGCAGCACAGCCATTGAAGAGGAGTGGACCAACATTCCACAGGCCACAATCAACAACCTGATCAACTCTATGCGAAGGAGATGTGTTGCACTGGTGGTCACACCAGATATTGACTGGTTTTCGGACCCCCCAATACAGTAAAAATGCACATTTTAGAGTGGCCTTTTATTGTGGCCAGCCTAAGGCACACCTGTGCAATATAATAATAATTATTTGTCACATACACAATTATACAGAGTATAACCAGCAGTGAAATGTGTTTAACCCGTCCAAGTGCACACACACTTGGAGCAGTGGGCAGCCGACGTTGCGGCGCCCGGGGAGCAGTTGGGGGTTCGGTGCCTTGCTCAAGGGTCTCAACTCAGTCGTGGAAAATTCCTGCCGGAGCCGAGATTCGAACCCGCAACCTCGGGTTACAAGTCCAACGCTCTATCCATTAGGCCACGGCTGCCAATAATCATGCTGTCTAATCAGCATCTTGATATGCCACACCTGTGAGGTGGATGGATTATCTCGGCAAAGGAGAAGTGCTTACTAACACAGATTTAGACAGATTTGTGAACAATATTTGAGAGAAATAGGCCTTTTGTGTACATAAAAAAGTTGTAGATCTTTGAGTTCAGCTCATGAAAAATGGGGGCAAAAACAAAAAAGTGTTGCGTTTATAATTTTGTTCAGTGTATAATCTTCTTCAAATTATTAGTCTGGTAAAAGTTAGATTAAAAAGTTTGTTAAAGTAAGTCTGGTATGTCCTCATTTAGATATCCAAGCAAATGTGTGTTGGTGTGTGCGAGAAAGAAAATGAGTAAGACCCCCTTAAACTTAAACCACTGACAGGAAATGAGTGTGAAATAGAGCAAAGAGTTCAAATACCAGCCACACATTTGGAACCAAATGAGGCACGCATACACAGAGCACACAGACTCATAATACATAAAGCAAGAATTCTTCTAGCCAATTTTCAGTCATAAGTTTGATTCACATAGTCATTTAGTGACAGACCCTTAGAAGGCGGCGAGATTTCAGCAGTGGGTACTTTACAGTAGGTATCAAACCCCTACTAGCAATAACACCCACAATGTACCACTCTACAGATACTGACCAAAGACGTGGAATCCCAGCACGCAGGTATATGTGGCCCAGTCAATGTCCTTGCACTCAGAACGGTTACGAATCAACTTACAACCATTTGGAATGTCCCCTGTGGAAGAGGGAAAACAACCTAGTGCTGGTTATGATGGTGCAAGAGAAACTTTGTTGGGTAAAAAAGTTTGATGAAACCAGTCAAAACACACAGCTGAAACAGTTATGCAGACATGGTGGCAATGAATTTGACCCAATTGAGGCACGAAACAATGTGTTGAAGTGAAACTGAGCCAGAGAGGGCAGCGGTGCTACAGTAAAGGATTTCGTAGTCTCCTGAGTTGGTGATGAACGTTCCCACCAGTAGACACTGCCTGAGCAGAGAGAAAAGATTTGACAAGCAGAAAGTTAAGCATCTAATCAGTGGAAACTCTTGGCATGGATGAGAGCTGCTCGTTGATTGTCCGCAGGACAGGAATCATCTAAGCTCAAGCTCATTGTTGAATTTGACAGTGATCTGTTCACAAAAAAGGAGAGCATTAAAATGAATCAACCACATCAAGACCTTACACAATATCTTGAAAGAACAGCTGGATCACACATTAAGATGCTCAAGTAAACAGAACAAAAAAGTCATTCAATATCTTACAAGACATCAGAAGGAAAAAGAAGATGTAACTTATGTCTGTTTTGAATGTGCATTTGTAGTGCACTTCAAATCTTACAAGTATATAAAAACTCTTCTTGCAAATAAGATATTAATCAAATAAAAGGCTGTTTAAGTGTACATATTTATACTTAAGTACACATTTAAATAGTGAACTTTGTAATGCTGTCAAATTTTAAAGAGTTTTACTTTAAAAGATTAAATCATGACATTTTAGTAAAAGCACATTTTGTGCTTTAAAAACATACACTCATTTTTATGTGTTGACTAACATACTTAAAGCACATGTAAAGTACGTGATTATAATTATTTGATGTACTAAATATCATTATACAAATGTATAACTGCAAATATATTAAAATACATAAAATTGGCAACAAAAATCACTTAAAAATATATGTTAGGTTAGCAAAAATGCATTTGGCAGTACACTTTAACCCCATTACATTGACAACACAATAGATATGAAAGTGCATACAATAATGTACTTAAACTCTAAAGTCAAGCTAACTGCATTCAATACAAATGTAAGAACATAACTTAAATACTATACATTCACTTCGAGTATTCTTTTAAAGTATATTTATGTGAAACAAGTACACTTTTTTAAAGTAGCATATAATAAGGTGTACTTTTTTTAAACATTTTATTTATTGAAATTATTTTTTACAAATGAACAATACATCCTGAAGCACCATGTTAGAATGGAAGCAAGGTCAATTTGAAAGCTGTTCCACACCCAAAACAATTAAACAATATTCAAATACTTGAAATAAGTCATTTTGACTACAACTACAGTGTGATACTTTTATGGTGCTCTGTTGTCCTTTTTTGGAAATTTGGAGAGTGAATGTTGATCAGACTTTCTGCAAAATATCACATTATTCTTCCATGTAACTAAATCCTACAGGTTTGAAACAACATAAGTGAGAAAATAACTATTTAATTTTTGAGGTACTCTGTTGCTTTCATGTATTAATGTTAAAGAGCTAGAGTTAAAAATTTCGGTTGAAAAATCAATTAATCAAAAAGCACAAATAAATCCTCTTCAAATGAGACAAAGCCAACAAGAGCCTGATAATCCCACAGACTGACAACTAATCAAAGGGATGGAATAGCACAAAAAAGGCTTTTTCAAAGACTGAACTCCATGGTCTCAATAAATAATGCTGGAGGGTCTCCACCCAGAGCAAAGAGAGACACAAAACTAATACCGTCTGACTTGCAGCTCAGGGAGGGAATCTCAGTTTGTCTGACTTGGCTCTGACTTGTCCGCAGGCTTCCCTCCCATATGTGCACTAAGTGTGTGTACGTGTTTTAAAGAGTCTTGCATTTGTGAAAGCTTGCTATCTGCACTCAGAGTCCCCTGTAGATTATAAAGATCACCTGTCTCTCCATTTCCAGCTTTTCATACACATATTGACATGTGCTTTCCGTTTCCACTATCCTAGATCCTGAACTTTCTTTCTATGGCTGTCGAAAGAGGTCAGTAAACGGCAAACTTTCCCACGCTGCACTGTGATGCAAATGCTTTATAGCTCAACGGTGCATTGCTTGGAATTTTTTACCTCAACAGTATTTGGACACTTTTACACATTTAAGTCACATGTAAAAATGTATGAATCTCTTATGAATTGCAAAGATAAACTATTAAACCATGTCATCTGCACTCAAATGCCATTGGAGATTTTCTCAGAAGTAGCCATTTTCAAATATTTTTAATAAGCTGATGTTTTGGCGAGTTGTAGTCTTTCTTAAACATGTGCTTTTGAGCTTTTTTTCTTTACAATGAATCACTCAGTTTGATATTTTTAAGTTTTGCTTACGTGTCCAAATACGTTTTGTGGCCACTGTATGTGTTCATCTGCTCTCATCTGTCTGTGAGTAACATGGTTCAGCTGCGCTGACAGACACATGAGGGATTCGTCTGCCAGCATCAATAAAACCACAGGCCAGCAATGTCTGAATTCCCTCTGGAAGCTCAGACGTGTCAGGCAGTCAAGAGTGCTGAAAGAGAGGCACGCTTTCATTCTGTCTGCTAAAATCACACCGAGATCTTCAGTCATTTCACTTCACTCTCTTCATGACTTGTCTAAGGACACACTCACAATTTCAATTCTGCAAGTCAATTCATAATTGGGTTGATAACGCGTTAACGCAAATTCATTTTAACGGCACTAATTTTATTAACGCGTGATTAACGCAGCGCGTATTTTCTGTTTGACCCGTGGGCCAACCTGTAGTTGGAGAAATGGAGATACACAGTGTTGCCAACTTAGCAACATTGCAGACCCCTTTAGCAACTTTTTTCCCTTCAAAAAAGCATCCAAACCTTATTTAGTCAATAAGAATTGCCCAGTACTGCCGCACGAGCGCGAGATCTTGCTTTCACAGCGCGCGCACACACCTCTCTATCTCTCTCTTTCTCTCTCTCCATCTGTCTGCTCAGTTTCTGTTCTGCCTGCGGCAGCCGACAGAGAAAAGCAGCGCTTTAATTCAGTTAAACACAGATATTATTTAGCTTGCTTCTCTAATTTTACATGATGCAAGCATAGCCGAAATCACAGCACAGCTATTGTCATTATCTTATGTGTATTTGATTTCATAAAATGACGGCTCGATTATCAGGATTTTTGTGCAGATTAACATCTTGGAAGGGAGAGCTGGTTATTTAGTCAATGGATCGCGTTTTAATCACTATTTCATATTCATTCCGTCTTCTGACATCAGAAACAGTAAAATATATAAATGAAAACAGTTTTATTGAGAATTTAGCTGCATCAAAATACAGTATGTGACGTGTGCATAGAGAGGCAAACAAATGTAATAATAAACAATATAGGCTATGTACATTTTGCATGCTCAGAAGATGCGAGCTGCCCTGTCCTGCAAAAATGTAAACCGGTTTGTGTCAGTAAATTGCTCAGAGCAAAGAAAGAGAAGTAATAGGAACACGGTATTTCTTTTTTCATGTGTCTAATAGACATGAACAAGTTGTTCATCTATCTATGACCTTTGAAACATGTCGAGTCTTCATGCTCTAATAAACACACATTTGCATAAAGCATCCATATTTGTTCATGCCCATGTTGATTAGAGTATTACAAACTTGAAAAGTATTTATTTAAGGTACATTTAGAACAAATAAAAATGTGTGATTAATTGCGATTAATCGCGAGTTAACTCATGACAATCATGCGATTAATCGCGATTAAATATGTTAATCGATTGACAGCCCTAGTAAGAATACATACTATTGTCCTGTAAAAAATAAAAAGCAGCACTTAAAAATCATGATAACCATATGATATATTATAATAAAATACTACAGTATATTGTAGTTCAGTATAAAGTATATAGAATTGTTATTATTATTAAAGTACCTGACAAAAGTTTGGAAACATTACAATTAATGATTCTGAAATAAATACATTCTGCTCATTAAGGCTGAATTTATTTGATTGAAGTAAAAAAAAAAAAAAAAAATGCAATAATGTGAAATATAATTACAAATTAAAAAAAAAGTTTTCAATTTAAATATATTATAAAATGTAATGTTATTGCTGTGATGCAAAGCAGATTTTTCTTCATTACTCCAGTTTTCAGTGTCGCATGAGTTACATTTATGCATTTAGCAGAAGCTTTATCCAAAGCAACTTACAGTGCATTCAGGCTATACATTTTTTGTCAGTATGTGTGTTCCCTGGGAATTGAACCCACAACCTTTTGCACTGCAAATGCAATGCTCTACCACTGAGCCAGAGGAACACCTGATCTTTTATAAATCATTACAATTTATTTGACTCAAGATTTTGTTTTGATTATTATCAATGTTGAAAACAATTTTGCTGCTTCATATTTTGTGTGGAAATTATGATACACTATTTTAAATGAATAAATAAATAGATAAATATAAAGTTTAATGAACAGCATTTATTTGAATTTATCAAATATATTAATTTAATTTGTTAATGCATTTATTAAATACAAATCATTTTAAATGTCTTAACTCACTTTCATGCATGCATAACATTATTAATTTATCTCTTTTCTAAATCTTATACAAATGTTTGAGTGGTATCATTGTTTCCACAAAAAATATTAAGCAGCACAACTGTTTTTAACATTGATAATAATGAGAAATGTTTCTTAAGCAGCAAATCAGCATATTAGAATGATTTCTGAAGGATTATGTGACACTGAAACGTCCTTTTGTGAACAACAACATATTTATAAACGTTTCTAATGACGAACGTTGCATTCCCAAATGCAAATTAAAGCGGCTCAAACAGATCACAGCGCAGCTAGCATTAACAGTGGATCAAAACTAAAAACAGTACTGTAACAGCAGACATGTAGCGCGTCAGACTACAGCCTGTTATATAATTACATCACAACCGTTGGGAGTTTTATGACAGCACTAGCAATCTCAAATTCTCACCGCCATTCATAAAAAGTCACCGGGTCGAGTAACACGCTTCAGCGCTGATTCTGCTCGCGTTTAACACTTTGAATCATTTGAATGCTTTTACCTGTCCGCCGCGAGCTCGTGCAGCACTCTTAGGATCATTCCGTCCATGATGTTTTAGAAAACAATCTTTTCGCAGTTTATTTAATAGCTCAAGGCCATGTGCGCGATTTCAATCATCATGCAGTAATGCCCCCCTCAAAAAAAAAAAAACTCAGATCTACGTGAATCACATGGGTCTTCCCTCAGAGGTATGAAAATACGGAAATCCGTATATACGGATATACGGAAAAATCACATCCCTGTTGAATATATTAGTACATGACAGAACTTTTTTATGTCTGACAGAACATATGAATCTACAGAAATGTACTCTGTAAGGCACCCATTTCAGAGAATGACTCTATTATTACTGTGATTGAACACATATGATAATGACATTAAACTTCTCAACTACTGAAAAACTACAGAGAATAATATAAAAAAAGTAAATATTCAGAGGAATCAGAAGAACAGTGGTGTGATTCAGAGTGTGTTGATGGAGTACAGCCGAGCGAAACGAGACCCAGGTCAGACATGGGCAAACGGTCATGCACGGTAAAGTTTTATTCTCCACTCTCCCTGACCCCTCGGATCCAGCAGAAAGTGGAATAGTGAAAATGGACAATAATACAGACATAAAACAATTATGTGAATCAAAATGCATTATTTATGGATTGATTATGAATATGTTTTAAATGGATGTTGCATATTCAAGAAATCATGTGAATGTAAGCTTTGTATTCTTATTGGTTATAAATATATTTTTCAAATGTCAATAAATAAATGTGACCCTCTCTGTGAAATCCAGGCTAAAGTCTCAAAATCTAATTATGAGATAACAAGCATCAAAGTTTGATTTCTACCATCAATTTCACTATAATTTGAAACTTTGACAAGACCTTGCTCAATATTAAAGACATAAAGGTTACATTTTCACAGAATGTTATTTACCATATGAAGGATGATTTTTTGTAGAAAACAGCAAATCACAAAATAAAATGACTTTAGCTGGGTTTTCACAGAGAGGGTCACAAATACAAAAATAAATAAATTTAAGGACCTTAGATTTTCAAAAAATTTGTAGGTAAAATTCTTTTTTTTATATCAGTCCGTGGCAGGACAAGCACTAGTAGTAAAGCTTTGAGAGTTCAATACGCCTAAGATCCACTGAGCTCTTTTTAAAGCAAGAACACATTCTGTGCAAACTTCAGATACTCACAGTACATTTCCCATATCTGCTGTACTTGCGTCCCTTATCCGACACAGTGTAGAGGTAAATGAAGTTATCATGTGATCCCACTGCCAGCAGCGTGCCATCTGAGAAGAGACACAGACGTCTGGCTGTCAGCTCAACACAGAAACGCTAGGGAAAAAATACAGAGTATGCAAACAAACCACACCAACTCACCGACAGAGTAGCGCAGCAATGACAGCTGCTCATTGCCATCTGTGTGAATGGCCACCAGGTCTCGCGTCTCTGCGTCCAGAGCATACCACCTGAGACACATACAAACAATGAACTACAGCTATCAAAGCATTTTTATGTCACATTTGTGCAAAGTTATTAATGTAAACTTGATATAGAGATGATATAGAGATCACTTACTTCCCAGAGTGAGTACCAATGGCAACAACCGAACCGCTAGGATGGAAATCTGCGCAGTGCCCGTGCTCCTAAAAACACACAAACACATCAGTACTGTCACGCTCAAAGCGTACGGGACTCTATTATGAAAACAGAGTTCTGGTTCTAATGCAGATGCTCTTATACACTCACTGGCCACTTTATTAGGTACACCTGTTCAATTGCTTGGTAACACAAATTGCTAATCAGCCAATCACATGGTAGCAACTCAATGCATTTAGGCATCTAGATGTGGTGAAGACGACTTGCTGAAGTTCAAACCGAGCATCAGAATGGGTAAGAAAGGGATTTAAGTGACTTTGAACGTGGAAGGGTTGTTGGTGCCAGACGGGCTGGTCTGAGTATTTCAAAAACTGCTGATCTACTGGGATTTTCACACACAACCATCTCTAGGGTTTACAGAGAATGGTTCAAAAAAGAGAAAATGTCCAGTGAGCGGCAGTTGTGTGGACGAAAATGCCTTGTTGAAGTCAGAGGACAGAGGAGAATGGGCAGACTGGTTAGAGATGATAGAAAGGCAACAGTAACTCAAATAACCACTCGTTACAACCAAGGTATGCAGAATACCATCTCTGAACGCACAACACGTCGAACCTGAAGCAGATGAGCTACAGCAGCAGAAGACCACACTGGGTGCCGCTCCTGTCAGCTAAGAACAGGAAACGGAGGCTACAATTCACACAGGCTCACCAAAATTGGACAATAGAAGATTGGAAAAACGTTGCCTGGTCTGATGAGTCTCAAATTCTGCTGCGAAATTCAGATGATAGGGTCAGAATTTGGCGTAAAGAACATGCATGGATCCATCCTGCCTTGTCTCAACGGTTCAGGCTGGTGGTGGTGGTGTAATGGTGTGGGGGATATTTTCTTGGCACACTTTGGGCCACTTAGTACCAATTGAGCATCGTTTAAACGCCACAGCCGACCTGAGTATTGTTGCTGACCATGTCCATCCCTTTATGACTACAGTGTACCCATCTTCTGAATGCTACTTCCAGCAGGATAATGCACCAATGTCACAAAGCTCAAATCATCTCAGACTGGTTTCTTGAACATGACAATGAGTTCACTTTACTCAAATGGCCTCCACAGTCACCAGATCTCAATCCAATAGAGCACCTTTGGGATGTGGTGGAACGGGAGATTCGCATCATGGATGTGCAGCCAACTGCGTGATGCTATCATGTCAATATGGACCAAAATCTCGGAGGAATGTTTCCAACACCTTGTTGAATCTATGCCATGAAGAATTAAGGCAGTTCTGAAGGCAAAAGGGGGTCCAACCCGGTACTAGCAAGGTGTATCTAATAAAGTGGCCAGTGAGTGTATATATCTAATTTCTATATTTCTGCTGAAATTAAAGGTGCTTGTTTTTAAACTTGTACAGACATTAGACGCAACACATTAAAATAAATTATAAAAAATTCTATAATTTGAGGTTTTTCAAGAATTGAATTAATTTCAAATGTACACTTGTAATGACCAATACATTTGCATGACGTTTCCAGATTTTCCTTTTTTCCCTGATAAATATTTTAGAACTTGACTTATAATAAAAAAAACATTATTATAGAAATTGACATTATTTATATATATATATATATATCACACTTCCCTCATATACAGTATCCAGGTTTTCCAAGACTTTGGGAACCTTGGTTCTTAAATGCAGTTGGTATATAGTTAGAGAGCGAAAAAAAAAGCTAGCAAGCCTTAAGACATTTTACGGCCCTCTTGGAAACGTGCTAAGGCCCCTTAGTGGGTCCCGGCCCCCTGGTTGAGAAGCACTGCTCTAGATGTGTGGATGAGGTCACAAAAAAGAAAACAAAACCTGATATACATACATCAACTAAATACTGTATTACTGCCTCAATACAAATGTAAACAGCCTACAGTTAAGATGACAAGGGGTAATTAGTGGTTATTCGGGGGATCTTTCAATCTTTCAAAGTCCTATTAACTATAGTCTTAGCTCAGAGACACACTGTCCAAAAACAGTAACCGCTGTTACAATAAATGTGAAAAAAGGCTGTATTTGCCAAACTGTGCACGCTGACTTTTTACTGATGTCTTAATAAAAAAAGTTTAGCAAGAACCACTAATGTCTGGGCATGTGTCAAAGTTTTCCAACAAATTCCTCAAGCACATCGGTTTACTTTATTCTGCTTTGTTTTCTGAGATGCCTCTGAAATATTCAGTATGGATTACATTTGGATGAAGAGAAAGTTTTCACAAAATCATCAAACAAGCTGTCTTTGGTATTTTCAAAATAACAAAGCCCTGGGCCATAATTTATGCCAGTAACCAGTGAAATTAAGTCTGAAGTATAGAACAGCAAACTGTAGCCCTGAATTGTTTTGATAGTTACAAAAATGAAACATTTAGTGACCACTTTAACGAAGCTGATGAACTATATTACCAGGTGAAAGGTTTACGTACTGTGCTTATAATTATTATTAACATATGCAATATTTAACAGGCCCAGTCGTATGTGCACAAATATGTGTTTGTGGGAGTCTTACATCCAGCAGTCTGGTCCATTCCAGCGTGTGGTCGACTGAGTTCCACAGACACACCTGTCTGTCCTGAGCACAGCTGAGGAACAGGTCCTTGAACGGGTGGGCGGCCAGACCCCACAGCTCATCTGTGTGTCCCTAAAAAAAAAACAGAGTCCCATGAAACTAATTCCACAACTGCGACTGCAGGTACAAGCACATTTTTGATAAGCATTGACTCTTTGTATGCATTTGAGAGATTAAGATAATTGGGAATATTGGGGAAAAATGCTTATTGCCCTATGCTAATTGATACACTCTTAAAAATAAAGGTTATTGATGACACTGATGGCATTCCATGGAGAATATTTAACACCCATGGAATCCATCCATCCCACAGAAGGTTCTTTATAATGGAATAAAAGGGTCTTCAGATCATTAAAATAACCTTCACATTGAGGTTCTTTTAAGATTTGTTCACTGAAAGCTTCTTTGGGGAACCAGAAATGGTTCTTCCATGGCATCTCTGCAAAACCCCCTTTTGAAACCTTTATTTTTAAGAGTATAAGGCTGCACATGAGATAAAAGATCTGGTATACCTGCACTTCCACCTGGAATCCATCATTAAAGGTGCCTCTCAGAATGAAGTTGCGTGAAGTGCCCACCAGAAACTGCTCGCCCTTGCCCTCAGCTACTGCACGAATAGTGCCATACTGATCTGGGACCTGAAGAAAAGCAATCACACATGATAGATATGTTATTTTCTTATCTTGTTATAAGAGCTGGTGATGTTTCTCATATTATATGCTATGATTTCTGGTAACACTTTATGTTAAGATGACACAGTTACGACTGTGTTACGACTTTGTTCCGACGTAGCACAGCAGCGGAGACGAACACTGTGATCCGGGCACTCAAAAATAGCAAGGCTGCGGGCCTGAACGAGATCCCGCCTGAACTACTTAAATCTGGTGACCAGTGCCTTGAGCAATGCCCTGATGGATTTGCTCAATGCTTGCTGGGCAACCTCAGTAGTCCCTGAGGAGTGGAAACGAGGTGAGATCATCACGCTCCAAAAAAGGCGATCTCTCCAAGTGCGATAACTGGCGGGGTATTACCCTTCTCTCGGTACCTGGAAAGGTATTTTCTATTGTCCCTTTAAACAGTCCCTGACGAGCTGTCGATGCCTGCCTTAGGGATCAACAAGCAGACTTCCGAAGGGGCAGATCCTGCACTGAGCAGATTTTTGTTCTGCGACAAGTAATTGGACAATCACTGGAATACCAACAACGGATCTCACTGAACTTCATCGACTTCGTCAAGGCCTTTGACTCAGTGCACCGAGATACACAATGGAAGATAGCCCGGGCTTACGGAATTCCATCTCCATTTGTAGACATCTTTCACAACCTTTATCAAGGCTCTCCATGCTGTGTACGGATGGAAGAAGGAATAACTGATTTCTTTGCGATTGAAACTATCGTACGACAAGGGTGTGTGCTTTCACCAATGTTATTTCTCCTTGTCATCGACTTTGTCGCCTACCACTCCATCGACCGCATACACATTGGCATAGCTTGGATAGTTGGTAATCTCTTCCTTGCCAATCTCGATTTTGCCGATGATCTTGTTATTCTCGGCCCGACTCAAATAGCCCTACGAGACCTCACTGTGGCCCTAGAAAATCAAGCAGCCAGTGATGGCCTCCGAATTAATGGACAGAAGACCAAAGTCGTTCGTATCGGTTATGTAAACTCGAGAGTACCAGTAAAATAAACTGAAAAAAGTGGAGGAAGTTTCAAACTTTACTTATCTTGAAAGTGTCATCTCCTCAAATTGAGATGCAGAACGAGATGTTATCTGTCATATCTGCCGTGTTCCAATGGCTTCGTCCAATATGGAACTCACCTTCCCTTTCTTTGCAGATTAAACTGCGACTCCTGGCTACGACCGTTGTGTGCGAGACATGGAAGATGACTAAAACCATTGCTCAAAAGTTGGACGTTTTCCACCTCCATTGTTTGCGACGTGTCCTTAAGATCACTTATGGAAGTATACCATCGTGCCTACACACAGCCCCTCTCCGCGACAGTTAACGAACGCCGTTTTCGTTGTGCTGGGCACATCTTACGCCTTCCTGACCATCGGATACTTAAGATGCCAATATCCTGGCGGCCTGCACAAGGCAAACAAAAACAAGGACGGCCAAAAATAACCTGGCAAAGAACTTTTATGGAAGATCTGCGAGCAGTCGACATTCCATGGGACAAGGCTGAAGTCACTGCTGTGATTAAAATTTATAAAAGAAAAAGTGATCATATTAAATTGTATTATATTTTAAATTATTAAAAACTTCCTGCTGACAAATGGGTAAAACCTAGTGGTTTACCAATTTGCTTTAAATAAATAAATACATTTATTTTTTAAAGCTGCACTGTGATCTCTAAATAGAGTATTTTAATTTAATCTAATGATTATTTGGTATATGAACTATTGTTACACTGAATTACATTTTAGTGAGTGTCTTATGTAAATCATGTTTGACAGGCGGGTCTTGTGACCAGCGCTAAACTCGGCTGCGGGTCCGGATGGCTGCTTGCCGGAGCTGGATTACTTCCCCTGTTGTAAAGTCGTGTGTCTATGGTGTATTTATGTGCTTTTTTTGCTGAGGTGTTTTTCCTGCTTAGGTGTTTTTCCTGCTCTCACTGTACTCCCTAAGGAGCATAGTCTGGGGGTTATTTTTTTCTCCTCCCCTTCCTCATGTTATGCTGTATTTTTCTTCAATTCCCTGAACAAAAATGCATTTCACTTCTGATTATACCCTGTATAATTTAGTATGTGACGAATAAACAACCTTGAACCTTGATAGTCCATATGTTTTGTTCAGACTAATTAAATTAAACAGGACACATTCTAATGTACAGATAAGAAAAAAAAAAGAAAACCTGCATTAAACTTTCATTATTTTGATGCTTGAAAATCCCATTTCATCTTTTACCCAATTACACTGTAACAATGTCTACATAAAATAAAATGTAAGTTATTTACTATGCAATTAATATTTATCAGTATCATATACTTCTGTTCAAAAGTTTGGGGTCACAAAAAATATATTAAAAAAATCGATAAATATATATTTTTACTGTATTTTTGATCAAATGAACATAAGAACCTTCTTTCAAACGCATTAAAAAAATAATTATTCCAAAATTTTGACAGGTAATGTATCCGATATGTATCTCTTTAAAAACATGCATGTGTGAGTTTGAGCTTTGTCTCTCACCTCGATGTCTCTCTCTGGATTCAGGTCGTGGTCCCACAGAATGATCTTGTGGTCTTTGCCGCCCCCTGTGAGCAGAGTGCCGTTCCTCATCTGACACAGAGTGAAGACGCTGCCGTCGTGAGCCTTGATCTGACGCGTGATCTGAAACGCTCCTGTGGGGATGGGACAGGTTAGTAAGACAGATGGAGACCCGCTTGCACACAATTTCTGGGAACAGAACACCGCAAATATCTCTCCTGGCTAATGCGGTTTAAGTGCCAGACTGTTTTACCATTGGGGATGGGATGGGGCTTTTAGGAAAGCCAGTGAAAGAGAAGCTCATAGATATGCTTGCCAGTGAGGCCAGGGGTACGTGTGTGTGATGATGTTGCATTCTGGGAATTCCAGTAGATTATCACTTCTCCCTTTAATAATACTGATGGCTCGGCTGTCTGCACAAAGAGCCAAACCAAGGGAAATATAGACCCCTGGAGTGCTGAACCAGCCGAGGCAATACACACAACACACACTCACACACACACACACACACACACACACACACACACACACACACACACACACACACACACACACACACACACACACACACACACACACACACACACACACACACACACACACCTGAAACCGAGTGTGTTTCTGAACAGACACATTGTAACACACCTGCGCTACCGCACTTCTACAGTTAAATGGTATCTGCAAGCGTACAGACGCAGAGACAGGAAATCAGCTAGACGAGGCCAGTTCAGGACATGACATATGCCAAATGACTTAAGAGGGAAAGAAAAAATTAAGCAGCAGCCGGCGAAGCACATGTGAGGCTTCATAACAGGAGGATGTTACACAGCTTAAGCAGGAGCTCATTTTCATAAAGTGTGCACTTATCTGTCTGTTGTTTTTGTACATTGTCACTCTATTTTTCAACTCATTTAACAAAATACTAATCCACAAAGATACAACAACAGATGCGTCTAGCTATGAAAGTATGATTTTAAATGCCATTTCTTTCTGGAACAAGTCAGAACGTAAGTTATAAGTCTCTTATGCTCATTGATCAACTTCTTAGATCAAAAACACAGTTAAAGGTGTGAAATATTATTACAATAAAAAAGTATTGTAATATATTTTAAAATGTAATTTATTCCTGTGATATCAAAGCTGAATTTTCAGCATCATTACTCCAGGCTTCAGCGTCACATGATCCTTCAGAAATCATTTTAATATGCAGATTAGTTTCTCAAAAAATATTTCTGATTATTATCAATGTTAAAAAAACTGTTGTGATGCTTCCTTTTGTGGAAACTGTGATACTTTCAGGACTCCTTGATGCTTATTCAAGCATTATTTGAAGTTTATTTTAAATATATATTTTTTTTGTAACATCAAAAGTCTTTACTATTACCTTTGATCAATTTAATGCATCCTTGCAGAACATAAGTATTCATTCAATATAACAAATATTACTGACCCTAAACTTTTGAATGGTAGTACAATAACACTGGGCCGAGTTCTGGTCAGGTTTCATTGATATGTAAATATATGCGGTCATGTACTTATGTATTCATTTGTTTATATAGAAGTTTGAGATGAGCTATAGGTAGCTGAATTTCCATAAATGCAATTCTTTGGACTCAGGAAAGAGTTTTAGTTTTGAAAGTTACATATTTTATAGATTAATGAAGAATTACATTTGAAAGTATCCAGTAAAACTATTACAAGTGCTCGATAGGGCTCTGTGATCGGGAGTAGTAGTAGTTTCCGTCCTTTAGGAGGCGCTGTGTCACAGGACTGTCCTGTACAGATTGAGGGGGTAAATAAAGGAGTGATAAATGAGCAGGAGTTGGCAGAGTTTCAGCCTGCGGTGCAGCCAATCCAGTTCCACAGCATGCCAGTGAAAACCATTACAACTCCAGGATCAACACAGAGAAAACAATCTGTCAACTTGTGCACACAGACACTAGCATGCGTGCATGCAAACAGTTTCAGTCACATATCCCGAGCTGTGGACTTCACTGAAAGTCTTCTCGAAAGCTACTCTCTGCCACATGTTTCTAGAAGTTTCTCTTTCTGTCACTATTTCCCTGAAATGATGGGTGGCTTCATTAAGATGACGAGTACCTCAACGTTACATGCTACTAAAACCTTTTCTAATACCACAACTGTTTTCACCACTGATAATAATAATAAATGGTTCTTGAGCAGCTAATCAGCATATTAGAATGATTTCTGAAGGATCATGTGACACTGAAGACTGGAGTAATGATGCTGAAAATTCAGCTTTGCATCACAATAATAAATTACATTTTAAATTTACATTCAAACAGAACAGTTAACTGTAATACTATTTCCCAATAATACTGTTTTTACTGTACTTCTGATCAAATAAATGCAGCCTTGGTGAGCATAAGAGACTTGTTGCAAAGAAATTATGGCAAATTATTATTTTACATAAACTTATGGGGAACACATGGGCCGTAGTAGGTCAAATGTGAGGGTCAGCAAGATTTTATTTGTTGCATTTTCCATAGTGTACTAAATTCCTCTTTTTAACAGAGTATTTTAACACTGAAGTGAAAAACTATGGAATGGCAATCATAAACGGAGCTTTTCATGTCATTTTCACAGTCATGACATAAGAAATAAAAAAAGATTGACCTATAGTAGTGTCGTCATAGTGGTAAAACCCACAACCTTTCCTGACCTGTGCAGTAACGTGTCTGTTACTATTAATATGACATGTATCTTTTAGTAGAACATAGTGTGGTTATGCATTGACCCTACATGCATCTGGCCTCATTCTACTTCCTTTATTTTTTTTTTAATGTGAGCAGTTTCAGAGCGTGCAGCAGAGCAGAGGATCAGACTGCATTTGAAGGAGGATACCATAACTTGCCACCAAAATACTTTTTGAAAGGAAATGCAGGTAATAATGGACAAATTTGGAGAATGTTAATGTGAAGTATGTGTTTTAGTATGCTGGCAGTGCTAATAATGTCTGTGCCTGTGTGTGTGTGTGTGTGTGTGTGTGTGTGTGTGTGTGTGTGTGTGTGTGTGTGTGTGTGTGTGTGTGAGACGAGTGTCTACCTTTCGGCCCTTTCCCTGGTGCTGGTTCAGCGGTGCTGCGGGTCCATATCAGCATGATTCCTCCTGAGTCTCCAGTCAAGATGTCTCCATTATTGAGGAAGGCCAAACACTGCACAAATTTGGGCTTCTCGTATTTCTGTCAAAGACACACAAACAAAACTAATAAATGTGAAGTCAGGTTTGTGGTATGTTTATGATGTGTGTGGTCACAATTATGGTATGTTTTTCACATTGATATTCACGAAATGAGCTCAAATTTACATTTAGTCATTTAGCAGACACTTTTATCCAAAGTATATAGTAAAAAACAGCAATATTTACCTACAGTACATCTATTTTTACTAAAACATTTTAATATAAAAAAATGCAACATGGAGATTTTCATGGACTCTTCTGAGTAATTATGCTAAATAATCAATGAATCAGAGTTATGAAACGATTTGTTTATTTCAAACTGATAAACTGTTTTTGAAACTGAAGATTAAAATCATATGTCTGAATACTCTTATACTAATGAGCTACAAGACAAAGAGGGATCTTGAAACTAGTAAAATGATGCAGTCTTTGTGAAACTCAACTGTCAAATAAAAAGCGCATTAAAGGAATAGTTCATCCAAAAAAAAATCACAATAATCCATTATTGAGACAAGTTTAACTTTAAACTGTTAAAATACAATTCTGTCTAAAATAAAGTTCTCTCTCCAAAGAAAACGTTGTGATGTGAGAGGACAATAAGGGATGGACTTATTTCACTAGAGCAGGGTTTCCCAAAGTGGGGTTTGCGAACCCCTGGTGGTTCATGAGGGAATTGTAGGGGGTTCGTGAGTTGGTACATCTTTAGGGTGACCGACCACCCGTCCCGCTTTGCGTTGTAAGCCTACCGCCCCGCATTTTCACCCCTTGTCCCGCACGTCACATATTGAGAAAATGCCCCGCATTTTCATCAGTCTGTTGATTTTTAATTGTCATTTTAAGAAAACATACAGACTTTTGCCTTTTTAAGAAAGCTTATTATTTATGCGATGTAGTTTTCATGCAAAGGACGGGCAGACCTCATCAAGTGATCAAGCACCACCGACGGAAATGGTCGAGCGCACACGGAAAAACACGATATTCTCCTTTAAATTTAACCAATTAAAAAAAAATTAGTAAATGTGTCTCACACGTGTCCTGCAAAATCACATCTACTGTCTCGCAACAGATCTATTGCCAGGTGGTTACCCTATACATGGTATGCCAACGAGTATATACCATTAGTGAATTAATAAAATAAAAACATTAAATTAAAACGTTTTTGCAAAATTAAAATGTTACAGGTTTACACAAATGTCATAATTGTAAAATCTTAAATGTATAAAAATAATTATATTTTTGGGAAACCCTTTATTAAAAATATTGTGGAATTTTTTTTTACATTATAAATTACAGTAATATGAATTTTGTATAATTTGTTGAGTGTAATAATAACAATATTATTACTTAAATATTACTAAAACTTTAAAACTGATTAAAAAATTAAATTTTTTAAAGTTAAACATGCAAATGTGCCATTAAATTATTGAAATATTGACTTAAAATCTCAGGGGGTACTTCAAGTAAATAATTTAGATCAAAAGGGTTCGGCTAACAAAAAAGTTTGAAAACCCCTGCACTAGAAGAAGCATTATTATGGATTGATATTTTGTCCAGAATCGACAGTTTAAAGTTAAAGCACCTTAATGATGGATTTATTTCTTAAAAATAGGCAGTTTTTCATAAGATGTTAATTGATGGACCAGAGGAGGATTACGAGGGGATTATTGCAATGTTTTTTTTATCAGCTGTTTGGACTCTCGTGCTGACGGCACCCATTCACTGCAGAGGATCCATTAGTGACCAAGTGATGTAATGAAAAATTTCTTCAAAATTTTGCCGAATAAACAAATTCATCTACATCTTTTATGGCCTGAGGGTGAGTAAATTTAGCATTTTTTTATTTAGGGGTGAACTATTATTATTTTTTTAATTCCTCGATGAGAAATATATAAGCAAGGGTGTCCTTACGCCAAAGATGCCTTGTTTGCGGGTGAGTGAGGAACCGCTCCAGGTCCAGAAGAAGATATGGGATTTCCCACATGTGACAATGGTATTGGTATCAGTCGGGTGAAACTCCACCACTAAGACCACTTCATTGGTTGTCTAATAAAAACAGTACATTGGCAAAATCATTACATGAAGAACAAAGAGATGAGAAGCAAAGAGGAATGTGCAGGGAAACAGGTACAAAATGGAACAGACATGGCACAACATAAAAGGACAAGAAGGAAGTCATCTGAAACGCGATTAAAATGACTGAGAAGAAAGGAGAAGGAGGAAACAAGATAAGGGCAAAGACATCTAAAAGAAAGGAACAAAGGGAGATGATAAAAGAGGAAGGGAGTGGTGATAATTGAGACAAGAGAACCAAATGAATCAAAGAAGGGTCCACGTACCTTAATCTCAGCGATTTTTGATTTCTTCTGCCAGTCCCACACAGTGAGCATGTGCTCATTAGAGTCATCAATCACACTGAGATGAATGCCTGAGTCCTACACACACACACACACACACACACACACACACACACACACACACACACACACACACACACACACACACACACACACACACACACACACACGGTTTGAACAACACAATTCCATACTCTAACATTTCAGATGAAATTACTGTTACAAACAAACACTCAATCACAACACTTTCAGGTTCTTCAGTCACCCCATAAAAGAGCTGTTTATATATTTGCTCTTCATTCAAATAGAGTCACTAAAAGAGTCCAAAGAGTGCATTGTTTGATGTCTTGTATTATCCATTATTCACCAGAAAAACTGTCACAAAGGCAACAAAATTCCTATCTTCCTCTGAGCCAAATTACAAATATTGTTCAATTCTCAATTTTCATAGATATGATATTATGGCTTATCCTGATTTCAAGCTTAGAATTGTTTGTCGTTACAAAAAAATGTAAACATGACCCAGATCCAGTAATAGCACAGTGTAAGACTGTGAAAAACACTAGAATAAAAAATTAAAAAAAGCAACACCAGGCTTATCAATTATCAAAATGTTTTTTAGGCAATGCTAGTTAAACACATAATGAAATCAATTCAAATGAGCTGATGTTAGACGTACGGCTTTAGAGAAAGCGAGGGATCCAACTCCCCTCTCAAAGGTGCCGAGGCCGATAATCTGCAGCGTGGACAAACTGATGGAGTCCCAAACTCTCACGTGAGGCTGAAGCGGCTGCAGGATCACACACAGATCACAATACAGAGATCTCAAATATCACAGCAGGAATTCATGAGGTAAAATCCCAAAAGAGCTTACATTGATAAACAAGCAACACCATAGGGAAAAGAAGAAATCAGTAGAACTAGTAATACGGGAGGGAATAAAACTTCTGTAAAGTGTTTTACAGTGTTTTAAGTTCTTTAGGGATCCTCTGAACACCTGCACGCAGATGTGTTTGTTTTTGCACTTTCAAGACATACTGTTTGTCTTGACAGTTTGTTTGCTAAAGCGGAATAGAAACCAGCCAGTTATTCTAGACCTGTTCTCCTATTTTGCATAAATAAAGTAAAAAAAATAATAATGCCATGTTATGAGCAATGAGTAAATGTTAAAAAAAGATTGAATGCTTACATACTCAGAGACACAACTATGTGATTAGTTAACAATTTGGGGTCAGTATGATTTCTTTATGTTTTTCAAAGACGTCTCTCAAGCTCACGAAGATGGCATTTATTTGATCAGAAATACAGTAAAACAGTAATATTGTAAAATTGTATTACAATTTAATATGTTTTCTATTTGAATACATTTTCAGATGATTTTTTTTCAGGATACTCTGATAATCACAAGAGCATATATTTGTAATATAATATTTGTTTTTGTAGCAATGCAAAAGTCTTTCCAGCCACCTTTGCTCAATTTAATGCATCCTTGCTAAATCAAAGTATACTTTTTTTGTGTAAAATCTAAATATTTGATCTCAAACTTTTGAACGGTAGTGTACATAAAGGCAAACACAAGTTTGTGCTTTATCATGATAGCTGCGCTGATAAAACTCACCCTGCCATCCTTATCCACACCTGCTATCTGTCCTGTGGCGATACGGATCTTATCTGGGTGAACAGCAAGACTAGAAGAGAAACAGACATTCAGAGAGAGCAGAACATTCACTGATCAGCACTGCCGAGATGAATATGGCTTTGTCATTAATATGTCATCAGGCGAATAAGCAACAAATAAGGATTTCCACTGGCCTGTCCATATAATGAAACCTAGAGACCAGTATGAATTCCATTATGTAAATATTTTAGACAATATTTGGTAATACTTTAGATTAGAAAACACTATTAACTAGTTGCTTATTAGCATACATATTCCTAGCATATTTGCTGTTTATTAGTACTAAAAAAGTACATATTAATGCCTTATTCATGACTATAGTCTAGATCCCTTAACCTTACCCAATACCTAAATCTAAAGTGTTACCCAATATTCACAAGGCCACAGGAACAGGCATGCTCAGCAGCATCACTGCTAACAATGCTCACTGTTAAGGTTTTTTTTCCTGTTGTAAATCACATCAGCTCATTTGTTTAAATAAGGGCCCACAGAAGACATTTTCCAGTCATTCCATCCTGTGATTACACAGCCTCAGGAGGACTAAAAATAAACATGAATTCACAATGACAGCCATTCACCAAGAAAAACGGCAACATTTTTCAATGACATTTTTTTATGTGAGAGTTGGTTATTTATTCACCATCAGTGACAAAGTCCCATATGACGAATGACAATAGATAACTGCATGGCCCCAATAACACGATATGTGATTTCAGTCTCACCATTTGACACAGTCAGTGTGTCCTAAATAGTGCCGCTGTGTCCTCTCCTCGTAGTTGAAGAGCACAACCACCGAGGCGATGAAATATACGATCTCGCCGGTAGGTAGCAAGTACACATTTGCACGGCAGTCACGTCCCCTGTATCCATATCTGCCCGTCTGAGTCAAGGAGCATACAGAGAAAACAACAAAATACCAAAAACCAAAAATGTGGTTTAATGCTTTACTCAATGTTTTAATTTCTGTGAATTTAATTCACAGAATGGTGGATTTTCTCAGCAAATACTGGTTAACACAAATTAATTAAATTACAAAAAAATTGTATGCATTTTTATGTAATGGCATGCTATGATTTGAGTTTTATGTCTTTACTTTGCCTACTATATGCAAAGCATTTTAATTCACCATTGTAAAATAAAATACGTGCAAAGCATGCTAGAAAGGATACACCCACTCCAGTTTGAGTCTCTCTGGGGGAAGTTCGGTGCGGACATCGTCGTAATTCTCCACGTCCGACGGGATGAACATCGTGATGGGGCGTCCTCGCATGAACATTTTAATATATTCTCCCTCTGTGGAGACATTTGATGAAATAAATAAGATACACTAGAAGATAGTAACTAATTATTAAGAATCAATAAGTATAAGCAATTTGTAAATACTGCGAATTAAACTTATATCTCAAATAAAACCCATGTGTGAAATATATCTTGAATTTAAGAAGCAAGTTATCTGAAATGTGTTAGCGAACATGATCTTTCAGAACAGACTGCGTGGGTTTGTTCATTTTAGCAACATTTAACAAACACATAGCATATATTTAGCTTCTAGCATTGCTCCTTCTTACTTAAAGTTTTTAAAATACCATACATTTCTAAAACATATATAAATGAAGCTCTTCAATGGAGTTAGTGAGGATCATGCTTTGAACTAATTCATAAACCCAAGCAAAACAAAAGTGAAGCTTTGAGCAGCGTGCAGAAGGGCCAGAGCAATGACAATGCCCAAATGAACTGTGATTTAATAAAGAAAAGTATAAAGCAGAAACATCAAGTTGGTGAAAAAATGGACAGAGCGAGGGGAAAAAAAAAAGTTTTTTTCTCTGGTCTCCAGAAACATTTTGCGCAGTAGCAGATCTAATTATAGCATTGCATAATTCTATAATGTATTTAACACTGAACAAGACATCTGACCACAGATAATCTTTAGTTGGCCGAGAATCTCCAGAACATTCCGCACTGATATCATATCATAAGGGATAGTTCAGCCAAAACTGAAAACTCTGTCATCATTAACTCATGCTCATGTTGTTCCAAACCTGAAAGAATTTTAGAATTGTCTATGTGCATTTTATTTTTATAATAATAATACAATATTTATGTTTCACAGCAGAAAGAAAGTAATCAGATTTGGGATGAAATGAGAGAGTAAACGATGACTGAATTTTTATTTTTGGCTGAACTATCCCAGTACATGCTTACTGAATTAGTTACTGTATAAAGGTGAATATTACAGAAACATGACTAGGCCACATTTCACCCCAGAATAAAAAAAATACTTATTTTATTTTTATATTATAAATTATTAATAATATACATTTTGAACAATTGTTTTTGTGTGGAATTTTTTTTTCACAAAAAATAATTGTTAATAAATTATTTTATTTTTTAATTAATTAATAATACATTTTATACATGTATCCAGTTTTGTGATATATATATATATATATATTCACAAATGTATATTATTTATAAAATAATTAATTAATCAAATATTTTTTTTGTATTTTGCATTTTGTCACCAATTTCAACAGATATTAAGTACTTTTTTATTTTATAAATCAGTACAACAAATACTTCTATTTTACAATAAATAAATATTCTTCCCCACATACTTCACACCACAGTCATGAGAATGAGACTATTTAGCATTAAGGTAAAAGAGCTTAGCTGTCATAAAAATAATATTACAATGTATAGTTATAATAAATGTGAATTTATTTTGACAAAATGCACTTTTTTTGTTTCTTTCTCTTTTTTTAGATTTTGCAGTGAAATAGGAGTTAGATATGTTCTTGAATGCTTTAGTGAGATTCAGCCGTGAAGCTGTTCTGGTATCTTTATTTTAGGACAAACACATTCCTCTGATAATGAGCTACTGGTGGTGAAGCTACAGTAAGTCATCTATTTAGACCAACTGAATAGTGAGAAGAAATATAGAAGAGAGATGCGTGTTTATCGTCTCGCCTGTAAGCTGGGAGGAAATCCACTTACTATTGATTCCTCCAGAAATGTTATTTAAAATTTTGAGGAACAAGAGCGACAGAAGAAGAGTGGAAGAAGTGACTGGCCATTGATCTTTCAGATCGATCAACATGTTAAGAGAATTAAAGTGGGATTAGTGCCAGAAACGCTTATAACCAGCCTGAAGTGGGAAAGGGAGGGGTAAAAAAACATTTTTGGCAGTTTTCGGCCCTGTAGAGAGGAAGGCCTTACCTTGACTGTTTTTTTCACGGGTTGACATTTTAGCTGGGTATGGGACAGAAATAATAATCTCTCAAAAACAAACACAGAATGACAGAAAGGAACAGTTTTATTGATGCATGGTAAGAGAGTTTTTAAAATGGTCGTGAACATTAGAAAAGTCTGGATGAACAAACGAGGAACCACAAGACATAGGAATGCAGTTTGTGTGCGTCTTTGCCAAGATTAAAGATCTCGAGAGATGCTCACACCTGTACTGTTCTTGGCCCAGGGTTAAATCCAGATTGGGGATAAGGTCGTTCCAGGGCACACATAGCCTGTGACCACTGGCATGAGCCCCGTGCTAACATTATTTTTTCGGTGTCGCCGCTAATCTTGCCCTGGGACAAAGCCAAGTACTAAGAGGTGGCATCATGCTACTGTAGCTTTCATTTACACTTATGAAATGCAAGTTGGCTACAGGGCAAAGCTTAAATGTTTTTTACAGATGTTACTGTGCAAATGACATGTAAATGAGAATGTGTATGGATCTAAAGTGCACAGAAGTTCAGCAGTTTCGCTTGAACCACTGTGATACAGGAAATGAGAGGAACACATGAGGAAAAAATGAAGTTGAAACATAATAGATCACAAAAAGGCAAAATGAGACTTTACCTTGGCTGATGACTGGATCTCTGTGTCTAAAGAAGAAATGGGAAGAAAATCAAAATACTGTTAACACGAGACAAAAAAGTGAGTTCCCAAAATGGCATGTTTGTTCAACTACAGGAATGTCTTAAAGGAACAGTTCCAAAATTAAAATTCATTTTACTGTCATCATTTGCTCACTCTCATGATGTTTCCAAATCATATGACTTTCTTTTTTCCACAGAACACAAAAAAAGATCTCTGACATTGCTTTTTCCCCATACAATGACAGTTAGCAGGAAAATAACAGAACACTTACAATAAGGTCCCTAATATCAACTAATAATAAAAAATAACAATACCTTTGTTGCAGTATTTTATCATTCATTTATCACTGTTAGTTCATGCTAGTCCACAAAATAATGTAGAACTTTAGATTTTAATAATTTATAAGTAAATGCTGCAATTAATGATTCAGAAGTATATTGCATTGTTAGTTTATGTTAACTAATGCAGTTAACTAATATTAACAATTGGAAATATATTAAAATGTTAGCCAAAATCACATTAAAGCACCACAAATGCACCATATCATAAGTTTTATGTTATGGCGAGAGGAATATTATAAGTTAATGACCACAAGTTTCAGACAATATTGTCGGAAGACTTGGAATATAGCGCACAAGAAGTATAGTCCAATTTATGGTACTTTTATGTTATTTTTTGGAACGTGTCTCCGTCACCTTTCATTTGCAGTATCTTCTCATTTTTATGGAAGCCCGTTTCCGCCACTAATTACGACTTTTTATCCCACAATTCTGACTTTCTTTCACAGAACTGCGTTATATAAACTCACAGTTGAGAGTTAAAAAGTAATAATTGTGAGATATAAGCTCGCAATTCTGAGAACATATCAAATTGTTCTCCCTCCAAATTGGACAAAATTGGAAATTCGAGATATAAACTCGCAATTGCGAGAATAAAAAGTCAGAAAAGAGAGTTTTTATCTTGCAATTCTGACTTTAAAACTCGCAATTATTCATTTATTTCACACAATTCTGTTCAATAAAAGAATTGTGAGATAAAAACTCGCAATAACCTTTTTTATTATTATTCAGTGGCGGAAACGGGCTTCCATACATTTTTGTGTTTTCATGAAAAAAAAAGATAGTCATTCAGGTTTACAACAATATTAAGTTGCATGAAACATTTTTCTTGAGCATATTTAAGCAAGAGGCAATGATCATAGACAACTTAGACTGTTTGCAATAACACATGGCTAGACCAGGATGGAATCTGGGCTTTTTTGCATATTCTGTGCAGAAATTGAATGAATTTCATGGAATGAATTCAAAATAAGGTCAAATGTGCTGAACAGCAAGTATTACACTAAATATTGATATCTGAAGCATAATCATGTTACCAAAATAAAGAAAACATGGAATATATCAAGTTTTGCTGTAACTTCATAAATCATGTGAGTTTCGTGGAATGTTTACTTATGCAACACTTTTTCAAGTCAAGAAAAATGACTTTAAAAGCCTGAAGCTCTGTTTCAAAAACACTTCCATCGATCTGATTTTTTTTGTACTTTGTTGGATGACTTATATGAGGACTCGAGTCCACAGCATGAGTCTTTGTAGGGCAAAGGGGAAAGAAGGAACCTAAGACATACTTCTCTGCATTCTTCACCACTTTCGACAGTAGTTTGGAGGTGGAGGCTGCTTTCACCAGCTTATTCCTGTTCTCCTCTCCGCTGTCCCACGTGCTACTCTGAGAACGCTCCATTCCCCCACGCTTCGCACTGCTACCCCTGCTGCCGGCGTAAATTACACAAGAAAAAACATGTAAGGATTTTATTCAAAAAGGATGCGATGGCAGAAAAGCTGAAAAAAGAGTCAAGAGGAGAAGTTAAACATGTAAAGGAGAGGTATTGTGAGCTTAGAGGAGAACAGTCCATTACATCTAAATAGATCTACATAGATCCACCAAAATAAATTACAAGTTTTTTCAGACAATATTATTTAGGATGGATTGCAAAGTCTAGATGCTAACTCAGTCCAGGTCCTCCAAACTCAAATAACCTCTCCTCCTCTTTGGTTACTTTCAAACTGGAAGCCAGAAAACAAGCAATGCCCCTTGAAAGTCAAAGATGCATCCCTCAGGTAAAAGATCATGCATATGCCAAAGCACAATCCACTCGATGGTTAGTACACACAGGGGAGCTATAAAACTTGAAACCCAGTCCTGTGGTAAATTGCATAAGATCATTCGGGAAAAAGACGCCACACAGCAAAGCTAAAGAAAGGTAGAGAAGGAAACACAGGTTAAGAAAGGGAAAACAGAGAAGCGTTATCCTCACGCGAAGCTGTGTACAAGAAAAAAAAACATTAAAAGTCCAAAAACAAACAAAGTTTTATGGACCACCCCTTCTACACCGACCTAATTTCCATTCGCTATGGGAGCTAAAAAGGAGGTTCTTTTTGACAGAAAAGTGGGAAATGCAACAAAAATGTTGGTAAAATTATTAATGATTGCTCATTTTGGGGCTTGAACCAACAACCTTCTGGTTAGCAGCCCTAAATTTAGCGGAGTCTATAGACCTTAGAGGAGAATATAGGGGTTAAGGCAGGGGAGTATGGGAAGAAATTTTGGTAGAAGTTATCCAGAAATTCAAAGATGCACACACACACACACACACACACATTAATGCCCAAAGTATACTTTTACGTTTTAACGTGTAAATAGTTTCATAAATGAGTATGAAGACATTTTTATCGGTCATAACTTCTGTAGAGAAATGCAGCAGACACTGGACATGGATTAAACTTTCTAAACTTGCACTCTTGAGCATCTGTGTTCTCATATGCTATCAAAAGGTGTATACTTGTGGCTGTGGGTTCGGCTGTACGCATACGCAAAGTGTTCACGTTAAAACTGAAGTATACTTTGGGCTTAAGGCCATTAAATATGTCAGAGCTGTAGCAAAGTACCTCCAACCTCATCAAACATGGGCAGTAAGAGAGGAGGGAAGGGAAGGGAACGGATAGTACGCCGGGGCAGAGCGGACACACTTCCACATGTGAAAAACTGGCTTGAGTTCTACATACTGTATGGGGCCACTTGTGAGGTATACAGGTCTAACGATGTCCATCCCAATATTTACTGCACATTCTATTTCTAAGAGTTCTCCTTTTCAAGAAAATATAGACATCACATGAGGCATCACTGTATTGACAACTGTACATTTCTCAAAAAAAAATTTCTAAAACACATTGTGCTAACCACAACAACCACAAATGTAGCATCTGATGCTAATTAATTACATATAAGAAAGCTCAAGTATTTGCTAGTGTGAGTGGAATCTTCATAGATTGCAGCTTCTCTAAGTAATGTGACTGTGGCCAAATCCTGGCTAATAATCTTCTTGTTGCGTCGTCTAACAAGCATGGATCGTGCCGTGAAATGAAATTACGGAGACAGCTAATTGGTTTTCCAGTTCTCTTCAGCTAATTGGATGGGACAGCTTGCAGAGTCTATATGAATAACTCAGCAGACAGGCTCTTGGGTTAATAATTACAGACTAGAAGGTTTACTAATGGTGTTGAAGCATGGCTGGGCTAATGTGTTAGCCTGATTACTCTGCGGATTATTAAGCAATAACCAAGGGTTTGAGCACTGAGAGGACATCTGCTTTCCATTACTTTCCTCTTCTGGGTGGACCGCTCAGAGTGATCCAGAGCATAACACATTCTGACCTACACTTTCAGCCTGATCCTAGCAGGACATTTAGCATAGAATGAGGGACAAGTACTGATGACTGATGAGAAAGCAATAATTTGTTTAGATATAATTAAAGTGCCTGGAAATTAGGTTGTATAATGAGTACTGATGGATGTTGTTTAAGTCTTAGTGACTTACATGTGGCTCCTTAATTTGAACAGCAATGCATACAATGTTCTGGAAGAAAAAAATCCCATCCTTTTTTCAACAATAAAATCCATTGCATCCACTCTTTAAAAAAATCCTGAATATTTGCAAATGATGGAAGTGAATTGTTCTCCCTACAAAGTTACTTATATATATATATATATATATATATATATGAATATTTAAAAAGTGTGCATTCCTGGTATTTATCACGTTATGGGGATCAAATGTCCCCACAAGAATAGTAATACCACTAGATTTGTGTGTGCATGCGCATGCATATATATATATATATATATATATATATACACGCACAAAACCGTTGTGTTGGGAGCAATGAAAATTCAGCCTTGCCATCAAATAAATAAATTACATTTTATTAATTAATATTAATATAATATCAAATACAATTTTAATTATAATTTCACAATATTACTTTTTAAAATAATATTTTAAATATTTAAATAAATAATGTTTTTATAATAATTTATTTATTTGGTGAGCATAAGAGACTTATTTTAAAACATTAAATATATTTACTTATCACAAACTTTTTAATGATAGTGTTTAGAATTAAAACATACATTTCTATATTTTATACTCACAATACTTATTAATGAGAAGTGATTAATTGCATTAATTATTTAGTACTGTAACTTCGTTTTTTATATTATTATAACATTTGTAATGCTTTACTAGTTAAATAAAATATATTAATTTATATTTAATTCACCATAAAGAACTGTATTTTCACTCTTTAAATCAAATGTTTTAATATTGTGATTCATCTTGGAGTTGGTTGGTTTGGTCCAAGACATTTAGTTAATCATTTTTAAAATCCCCATGGAGAACATGAATGGGAAAAATACTTCCGGAACCAAGGCAGATAAAAAGTGGCCAGTCACTGTTTATGGATTGGATCTATTGATCATATTGATTGAGGAAGCATGTCGGCCCTGCCCCATGGCTTTACGTCAATAGGTTGCGAAATCGCAGCAAGCAGATTGCCAAACGCTGCTCGAACACTGCCAGAAATTGCATGGCTGTTGGGAGGAACCTTTTGGCCAGGGTTGACCCCTTGTTCTCCGAAAGCTGTCTGTGGGGCTGTGGGGGATGAGGGGAGGGGGGGTTGCTGGAAGGGGACGGTGCCTGAGGGGTGCTGGGCGCTGAGGGGGTTTTATCGTTAGCCTGTGGAGGCTCCTCTTTCTCCTTGATCCCCTCCATCGGAGGCTTGTCTTTTTTCCGCTCGCCACCACTGCAAAAACAACATGCAGGTCAACCGAGAAAGATCTGATACACATGAAAAGATGAGGAGAGCTGGGCATCTCAACACTGAGGTCATTCAGATGAATATATTTCTTCAGGCTGAAAGAACAACACAGATTAAACAGAGAACATCTGAATGCACCAACATTTGAATACATCAGCGTAAGAGTCGTTGTCAATATTTTTGACAGCATTTTTCCAGACTTTTTAAAAGCATGTCTGTTAAAAATGAATTAAGAGTATCCTAGCACAGTGTTTCCCAAACCAGTCATGGAGGTTTGCCACTACAACTCATTTTGATTATCTCCCTAATCTAACACACCTGCTTCAAATCATCAGCTCATTAGTGGAGAGCTGAAATGGGTCAGAGAAGGGAGACACCCAAAATGTGTAGAGGAGGCTTTGAGATCATTTGCATATTTCAGTTGTGTGTGCATTACCTCTTGGCAGCGGAGGAGAGTGTCTCTTTCTTGGCTATGGTCACTGTGGAACTATCTCTGTGAGATTTGCGGCCGCTGGAACTGCCATTGGCAATACTGGACATCGAATAAGCCTCTCGCAGAGGGGTCTGACCTGCAGGAGACACATTGCGCATCGGTTTTATTCCCTATTATACCTTAAAACAATGACTCAAATCTCAGCACCACAACAAATTTACTGCACAGACCTTCTATTAGGGTTCCCACACCCTTTGACTTTTACATTTCCATGAATTTTCCAATTGGATAAGCTTTTTTTATATTAAAAAGGGATGGGTGGTGGCTAATGCTGTTTCATGCACTCTGGCATATTTACCCTGCTAAAGAGTTCACTCTAAAAAATGCTGGGTTAAATAGAAACTGGCGCTGGGTGAAATATGGACAAATCCAGCAACCCAGCAATTTCATGTTTATTTGTATAGCGCTCTTCATGATACAATTCATTGCAAAGCAGCTTTACAGAAAATGAAATGATATTTAGTGGTGGCTTATCAGTGGTGACTATGTCAAGTTGATGTGCATATGGCAGAGATGTACAGTAAAAATCATGCAGTTAGTTAATGTCATACAATCAAACACTATTAACAGCAATGATTACATGTTGCGATCAAACTTATAGCAGTATTTGGTACTTTGTATGTTGTTTCAGGGTTGGCATCATGTAGGGCTGGGCGATATGGTCAAAAAATTATCACAATATTTTTTTTTTTTATCAGTCGATATATATATATATATATATGAAAAATAAAATGTATTGCACAGCAAAACAGTATATTAGAATGCTTTCTAAAGGATCATGTGACACTGAAGCCCGGAGTAATGATGCTGGAAATTCAGCTTTGCATCACAAGAATAAATTACATGTTAAAATATATTCAAATAGAAAATGGCTTTTTTTAATTGTAATAATATTTCACTGTTTTAACTCTCTCTATATATATTTAATGTGGCAGCCTTGGTGAGCAAAATATACTTATTTCAACATATAAAAATATCTTACCAATTCCAAACCTTTGAATGGTGTATATACAATGTATGTAATATGTATATATAGTGAAGACCAGACCAGAATGAAAATCTGTGATTTATTTTCCAATTTAATGAAATGAGAAAGAATAAACGACAGAAGCAGTCTCAGGTGTCTGGATCCAAGATGAGACACACTGACTCATGTTAAACTAGTATTTTGGATTTTACAGAACAGACTGAGGTGTCCAGTTGAGCTTGGTATGATGTTCTCACGCTAAACGTCAGTGCCATGATTGCAATGGTTTGCATCAGCCATGCTATTTAAAACTCTCTCTGAATGACCTGCATGTGGAAATGTCTGATTTCGGTTCTTGGCTGCTCACCGGTTACTTCACTTTGACCCCTTTGCTTTGTGAGAGAGAGACGCCTGTGCAGGTCTTGCGTGGTGGATTCGATTAATTGTTTTTCTCCGGGGCACGCGTACGCATGTGTATAATATATTAGGAGGCGGTGATGCGATTTCAGTACCACATGGCTCAGTTTCACGCTCCATTAGCCCACAACAAAAACACACCGTGTGTGGCTGACCTCATCAGACTGCTGAGAGATGTGTGCTTCAGCAAACCTTGCTCTATAGTGTTCCAGATAAAACAAAACAACTACAGCTCACATTCATCTAGAATTTCCCTTGCACATGTTTCTTTTCAAATGTAATTTGAATGTTTAGAAATATTTAGTGTGTGTGCATTAATGATCTACGACATTAATTATCTAGTTCTAGGTTTATTCTTAAATTAAAACAGTTCCAGCTCCACACAGAATCTGCATTTTTTTGTATATTTTCTATGCTGATTTTGTGGGAAAATCTGCATCGTCTTTATTGCTAGGGCTACAATGAACAGATTACTTTGATGATAAGCTGATTCGACAATTATTAGAACCGCCAGTGTGTTTGCAAATGGACTACTCTTTTTCCCATCAAAATAAATAAAAATGAAAAATAAACAACTGATTGTCATTTCAGCTTATGTATTCAACATGTGGTAACCAACAGCAAAGACAAGAAAAATGCCTAATATGAATTAATATTAATTTAGCAATTTATGGCAAATAATAATAATATACTACTAATATACAAATGCAGTACTGATTTTTGTTTTGTTATTATTATTAATAATACAATTACTTATTGTTTTGTTGATTTTTGTTTTGTTATTATTATTATTAATAATAGCTATTATTCTTATTGTTTTGTTGCATAAATAAATTATTATTCAGTTAGTTATACAGTATTAGTTTTAATAAGAACAATGATAGTAGCAGTACAAACAATATACTACTAATATTCAAATACAGTATTATTATTATTATTATAACTATTACCAGGATTATTAGCACGCACACTCACACACACACACAGAGAGAGAGAGAAGAGCGCACTTTCAGGCTCTTAGGAACAGAGCTCTGATGCACTGAAAACATTTTGAACATAAAATGATATTCTGACAGTCATATTACATTTTGGCCTCACTGCTGCTAGCTGAAAATTAGCCAAATCATGTAATATGCAAAAACAAATATGCATGGGGTAGGAAGAAGTGTCAAACTTTTCGAATTACAGACTGATTCTGTGGACGTTTGGCCGTCATTAAGAAATTATGTGGTTTTAAATGTTTAACAGTGAAAGTCAAACAAACTACACAAGCTTTTATTTTCAACATCATACTGTTATAATTAAGGAAACATAATCGTTCATATTTGTGTCTCAGTAATAGGTGACTTTACTAGAAGCTTCCGCATCTGTCACAAAAGATCATGCTGTTTGCATCAAATAAATAATTCATGCTCTTGTTAGAGTGCTGGCTTTCATGGACACAGACTGAGTATTCAAGCATAAGATGATCTTCTTCCTGTGTACGATGCTTGTGTGTGTGTGTGTGTGTGTGTGTGTGTGTGTGTGTGTGTGTGTGTGTGTCTAGTCAGCACAGCCGCACAGGAAGTCCTCTTGTGACCTCACTCCAACAGGAAACCAAGGAATAAGCTGCCTTCCATCAGAAGCCTGTCACTAGCTGTTCGTCACCAAAACCACTGGTATTCTCCATCACTTTCATGCTCAAAATACAAGACAATTTTGCTGGATTTACATATATAGTCACTCTTAAATCATATTCAGTGTACGTCATGATAGAAGACACTCTTAACAGCAATAAGACAGCACAATAACAGCATGCCTACTGAACCAGACAGCTTGTGAAAATCTATTCAAATTTATGTTATGATATGCCAAACGAGGGATCAGATTAATCACAAAAACAATAAATCAATCATAGCATTCATCTGTAACTGGGAAAAGCATTTTGTGAGGAACCAGCACTTCTCTTTTCCTTAGTGAATTGAGCCCTTTCACAGATATTGTCCAGAGAGCAGCTGATTAAGGCTAAACTGAGGTTTGGGAGAGGACTTGAGTTTGGGGAAAGATCCTAATGTGTGGGGAATTATGGGAAATGAGGGGGAATAGATAGGGGGATTGAATGTTATACGAGCAGTGAGTCAGCCTTGAAACTTAAATCATCATGGTGAGAATGAAAGAGAAATGGAGGAGTAAAAGTGAGAAAAATGGGTCATAATGGGCGCAGTGAATAAATATGGGCAGTGGAAAGAAAATGTGGTTCATTCAGGGACTGAAAATGTGAAAAATGAGAACTAGCAACCATCATAAGACAATGAAAATTAATGAACAGGAAAAAAAGCATGATGTATGTATGTGCAAATGCATTTTGTTTACTGATATTAATAACAGCAAGATTAGATGTTAATAAACTCAAAATATGTTTAATGTTCTTTAAATAAATGTCTTAAAGGCTGCATTTGATCAAATGTGAACAATGAAAAAGCAATATTGTAAAATATTATTACAATTAAAATAATTTGTTCATGTTAATATATTCTGAATAAATGATGGCGAAGCTGAATTTTCAGTATCATCACTCCACTGTTCAGCGTCACATATTTTATCTTATTTCTTCTTATTATCAATGTAAAAAACTGTTTTGTTGATTACAAATGTCTTTACTGTCATTTCTGATCAATTTAATGCATCCATGCTAAATTAAATATTGATTTATTTTAAAAAATCTTTCTGATCCCAAGCTTTTGACAGTAGTGTATAAAACATAGATAAAATATTTTGACTTCAGGATTAGGTTGGAACCGCTTAACACATTCCTTTATTGGTGAAATCCAGTCTCAACTAGCTTAAACATGAAGCTTTAGAGATCCAAAGTAATTGCTGAATTCAAATAGATCAAGTCTGAAAAGCAGAGATATCAAATTTAATCTAACAAATAGTTTTTAGAAGGAATGCACATGTTTGTTTTCAGAATGTCCACAATAGAGATTCAATCGGATACGGATACATCTCATGTTAAAAAAAAAATCAGGCAGGATTCAGGATGAATGATATGACCATCTTAAGCCACGTCTTTTTTTAGTAAGAACGGAGTCTGCATGCGTATAATAAATATCATTATTTTGAGGTTTGTTTTGGCTATTAGCTTCCAGTTTTGATGACTATTACTGTAAAATGTGGAAAACAGTCATAATAAAGAATGAGCAGTGTAGCTGTCCAAGCGGAGTTCTGTGTTAAATCAAAGGTTGGCCTTCTTTCTGATGGTTTTGTCCTGGCAATTGCCGCTCAGGCTTGCATTTCTATTTTGTAGAGGCTTGGTTTCGTTTCGCTCGTTTTCATTGCCCACTGCCTGAGAATTGTTGTTTCTTGCTTTCTTTTCCTTGTCATTTGGTACAATTATTTCTAGGCCCAGCCCTGTATGTTTTTAAAGGCAGAGATTCAAGCACCCCCTGCAGCCCTCGTGTCCTGTGTCTGTCACATGACCGGCTCCTTTACACACAGCAGATCGAATGTCTGAACACACACATTAAGCTGCGCCACACTAGACTTAAAGTTTACAGTAATAATATGTATAATACAAATTCTAATATTTATAAAACATTTATAAAAAATTAGCAATGCTATCTATTCCAAAAAAATATTTTTAGTAATCAAAAACACAGAAAAAGCCTGAGAAAAATCTTCTAGGCCCGGTTTCACAGACAGGGCTTAGCCTAAACCAGGATTAGGCCATAGTTCAATTAGGACATTTAAGTAATTGTTATAAACATTCCTTAGAAAAAGCATTACTGGTGTGCATCTTAAGACAAAACAAAGGCACTGACATGTTTTAAGATCAGTCAGTGCAAGTTTATTTAATTTGAAACAGCTCAGATTTACATTTTAGTCTAGGACTAGTCTTAAGCCTTGTCTGTGAAACCGGGGTTCAAAAGTCCTAGAAAGATTAATATTCATCATGTAAAATTTCCATGTTTGTTCTGCTGTAAAATATTTCATTGTGATTAAACTGCTCTTTGTTATTGCTTGTGTTGAGTAAAACATTCATTAGTTTGTCTATTGGTCTATTTGGAGACATTTGTACACTAATACGTATAATTACTCAAATCTATTTTTTTCCAAAGCCTATCATCCGGCATACAAATGGAAATCCAACCCAGCAATCTTTGTAAAATGGTAAGAATTACTTGTGAATGGGAGTGAATGGAACATGAGGTCTAGTGTGATGCACCTTTGGTCGCATCGTGGATGGGACATTTGGACAGCAAATTTACACTGTTATACAAGCTGTACACTCACTGCTTTAACTTGTAGCAAAGTCTCATTTCTTCAGTGTTGTCACATAAAAATATATAATAAAATATTTACAAAACTGTGAGGGTGTACTCACTTCTGTGAGATACTGTATATTTATATATATATATATATATACCCGTTTCTCTATTATCATTATTAATTATTTGTTAATTAGAAAATGTACAAGTTGCTTTGTAAAGATGTTTACATTTTTGCCTTATTTCTATTTAATTATTTTGCCAACCACAGCTGCCAATTTTTTTTCTGTTAAAACATGTACAGTACTTAGTATGAAAATTGTCCTTATTAAAAAAAAATACCCGAATGACCAGCTATATTTGCCATTACATGCAATATACAGCAAGGAGTACTACATAAGATATCGCATCCCACAATGCAATGCAAATTGACTTGACATCTAATATAATTATTTTCTAATATAAAAGGGGATATTTTACACAAAAGTTGATGCTAAATTAATGTTCTTATTTACAATATGATAACTGGGAATCAACGTGATGAGGTCATGGGACAGCTATGTGCATTACTACTTTCTTAAACATTAATGGAACAAGAAACATTTACTGTTTCTCTCAATATTTCTAAAACCTGTGGTTAATAGTAGATTAATAGGTAGTCCGCCCAAAACGTCATTGGCTGAGTAAGCTATCAACATGTTGGGCCGCTCAAACAAACAGAGCAATATTTTGTCAGCGCCACACTGTTTACAGTCTTCATAAGTCATCCTTAATCTTTACATATTAAACCAGGAAAGGAGTAAGTTTTTTTTACAATCAACAAACTTTAAGCTGCATAAAGTTTAAATATACACACGTTGTACACGTGTGTGCGTGAGAGTGAGAGAAACGATCCGCGAGGCAGCCAGTGTGTTTTATACGGTGTGCTAAACGGAGAACAAAGTGAAGTCAGTTTTAATGGTCAAACATTAAAATGACTTCCCTCAAGCAGCCCCCAAGATCACACACACACACACACACACACACACACACACACACACACACACACACACACACACACACACACACACACACACACACACACACACACACAGCTGCTATTCAAATGGAAACGTTCAGCGCCGTGGGTCAAGGCTGGATTGGAACTGTTAACAGATCCTGGTCTGGCTGCGATTCTACACTTCCTCCATTGTAAACAGTGCGAGGATCACTTGGAGGCAAAGACGCACACACACACGGCAGTGCTAGGTTACCTTTGCTGCTTTGCTGTTTTTTGGCAGCGGCGGCGGAGTCCTCCGACTGAGCCAGACGTCTGAGCACGTCTGCCAGCGCGGCCTTCATCACCGTTAGCTCATCCTCCTGCTGCTGCACCCGCAGCTCCAGAGACGACAGGCGGTCCTGCACGTCTGATGTGCTCGCTGCAGAAATACTGTCATCTGCCAGAGAAACAGAGATCAAGATGACTTTCTCAACATATAATGCAGATGCACAATATAGAAGTCTTGTCAGATATATTTTCTCTTCTTTGGACAACAATATCATTGTCAATATCATAACGGTTTTAATTAAATAATTACAAATGTTAATTATTAACATTAAAATGAATAAAATAATTAAAAACACAACACTGTGTGTGTGTGTGTGTGTGTGTAGCTCCTGTAGCAAAACATTGCAATCAATGCCATTTTACATACACTGCAGTTCAAAAGTTTGGCAAATCATCATATTATAATGCTTTCTGAAGGATCATGTGACCCTCAAGACTGGAGTTAATGATGCTGAAAATGTAGCTTTTTAGTAGCAATACTTTCACAGTATTACTGATTTTTCTGTATTTTTGATCAAATAAATGCATCGTGCTTCGTGAACTTAAGAGACTTCAAAAACATTAACAAAATCGTACTTATTCCAAACTTTTGACCGCAAGAATACTGTATATATAAATCCCTCTTATCTAGATTTCAGCAAATAAAACCGTAAACTATTCCACAGAACTCTCATACTGTAGTGTTAATTCAAAAAAGTTATCTGTTGTCTAGATTAATATATCCATAGAGCATTAGTGGACACACTGTTCATATAGAGCACCACTGTAGCCATTCTTCAAAGCACATTTCCCATTGATAAGTGACATCTGTGCTTTTCCAATCTTGAAGAGCACCAGACACTGCCTATGTCAACAAACAACAATATGGAGAATGGGCTTGGGGCTGTTTATACACAAAATGGAAAAAAAGGAAAGAGGCAAAGTGGGAGTGGGAGACATGGGCAGCACAGCTTATCAGTTACGGATGGAATCAGTGGTAAGCAAAAGCCATTTTATGCATTAAGTCTTGGCTCTTTCCTCTAGCAATTTCATTGGCTGCTGCTATTCATGCTCTTTTGCTTGTCAGAGAATATGAATGCATCTAAACAGAGGTAGGCTGAATTTCAGAACCATGAAACATGATTTATGACTTGTTATTTCTGATCAGAAACAGGTGTCATTAGGGAGCGAGAATGTGTTATTATCATCAATATTTGATGTTGCAAAAAGAAAGTACATTTTATTTAAAATTGTTATATTTAAATTGTATATTTTATAAGCAAATATTTGTTAAAAGTGAATTTTGTCCACTTTGAGAAGTACGGTAGCACTTATATACGCTATCAAAGCTAACAGACATGAACTAGCATTCAAACACGACAGAACGAGAAGAGTCAGTCCTGTTAGCTAGGCTTAAAGGGATAGTTCACCCAAAAATGAAAATTCTGTCATTAGTTACTCACCCTCATGTCGTTCCAAACCCATAAGACCTTTGTTCATCTTCAGAACACAAATCAAGTTATTTTTGCTGAAATCCGAGAGCTTTCTGACCCTTCATAGACAGCAGCGCAACTGGCATGTTCAAAAAGTTAAAATAGTCCATGTGACATCAGTGGTTAATTAATTACATAATTTTAATTTTTGGGTGAAATATCCTTTTAGTAAACCGTCTTTTCATTTTGTCTGTCTGGAATCTTAAATTAACATTAATTACACAGACAGCAGCAGGTATAGCCTGCTGCCACTTTAAGACCTAACGCACGGATCCAATATACTGATACACATGTATTTTTCTGTATTTATGAGGTTATTTTAACAATTTAATCAAATTTAATAAACAAATTGTGTAATTTTTCAAGCGCAAGAAGACACAAAAGAGAGCTATTTTATTCTGTACTTTATTTTGAGTGCGTGTTTTGGATGTGTGTGCAGCACAAAAAAAAAAAAACAAGAGTAAGAGTACCCAATTGACTTCTCTTTCACATCTTCTTGCACTTGCATCGTTTAAAATGATTCAAAAAATGAACACACACACGTATCAATAAGAGGAATTGAAATGCATGTGTCTTATAGAATCCACAGTTCTTGGACATTTGGAACCAATTCTAAAATGAAACTGGTTCTCGATATCCAAAACCAACTCATCACCATGCTTAACATTTTCTTCTGTGGAAGAAAAAAAAAGAATATATTTGAATAATGCTGGTAAACTGAACAGCTTTGACTTTGTGTATTAAAAAAGCTATTGAGACATTTCTTAAATTATATTTTTTTTATGTTTCACAGAAGAAATAAAAGTTTTTTGGAACGACATAAGGGGAGATTTTTTATTTCTAAGTGCTTTTCTCCACAGCAGAGGGTTAGCAGTATTACTGGTGCTGCAGTGCATTAGAGGCCTTTAGTGTTGGGTTCTGGATGGGGGGCATTGGATGGTGCTGCAGCGCTGCAGTCAGCTGCCAGGCGTTACTGTGGTTGGGATTTTGATTGCTGGACAGCTTCCCTGATCGAAGAGGCCCTGCATTATGAGCTGCGGTTAGCTAGCTTAAGAGGCATAAAATACCATATAACAACTCAAACTCTCACACACCAACACATCTCCGATCCAAGCTTGAAACCAAACCATGGGACATTTTTACACCACTAATAAATCACTGGAAGTACTCACACTCTACCCCACACAAAATTCACAAACAAAACACATAGGCACAAATACAAGAAGCTTATTACCACACCGCACATCCAGCTCTTGAAGAAAAAAGAAATCGTCAAATTCCCTACATAGCACTAACGATAAGGGTGCCTGCAGTCTTTAGGTCACTGCTGAGCTCCGTGTGGAGACAGGGAGGAGGTTCAGGAATGCCCTGGCACACACTCACACAGACCAACCCACAACCTACTAACAGGAAATCAGTGGGTAAATACCCAAACAAAACACGTCAAACGAGCCAACAAAGAGACCCTCTGTGCACTCTAACCCAGTCCATTATTAGACATGAAGCCAAGTACATTAGCTAGATACTAGGCCAACAGCTGAGCGAACCCACTTTACAGTTAGATGTTAGCACAAAGATCAATCGGTCCAATCTGGCAACTGCAGCAATGGAGAGCAAAATTATTCAACCACTCAGCCTTCTGAAGCCGTCCAAGCCATCGGCTGTCGTGAGTCAGAGATGCCAAGCGAGCGCAAAACTACTGATCGATACGTAGTCTGTCAGAGTTGAATATCAAACCTCTCATTCCTGCCTCTGTGAATCACGAATATTACCATTAAAAATGAATCACCTTCATAGCTGTGCTGGTTGCTATATTTCTTTTTTAAAGTCTTGACATCTGAAGGCTAGATTATGGCAGCATTTCAAAGAATAATCAGGGGTGAATATCTGATGCTATATCACCCGTGAGACGCTGGGTGTAAAACTGAATTTGATGTAAAAATGGTGTGCTTTTTGATTGATCACGGCAGCAGTAATTAATTAAGTGATTGGGACATACGTTTGTGGTTATGTTCATAACATTACCTGCATTTGCATTTCCTTTAGTGAAGCTAGATTGATGAAGATAGCGTGTGCAAATAAACAATGTAATCAGGAAGCAGAATTATTAATGAATTCCTCTCTCCAGATCTACATCAGATCACAAAGCCAGTAACAGTGTGACCACCAAGGCTTTCTATAAGTTGGGCTCTTTCTGAGGCAAAGTAGCCAAACATAGCACTTATAGTTTGAAGAATTCTTCTGTAGAAGATCAAACCTGAGGCACTAACATGGGGTAGCTGCTCCTTCACAGGATTGGCAATGCAAATCTAATGCTACAAAGTGAGAAAGGGACAGTTCACCCAAAAAAATTAAATTACCCCATGATTTACTCACCCTCAAGCCATCCTAGGTGTATATGACTTTCTTCTTTCAGACGAATACTTTCGGAGGTATATAAAAAAATGACCTGGCTCTTCCCAGCTTTATAATGGCAGTTAATGGGGGTCGAGATTTTGAAGCCCAAAAAAGTGCATCCATCCATCATAAAAAGTACTCAATACGGCTTTGGGGGGTTAATTAATGCCTTCTGAAGCAAATCGTTGCATTTGAATAAGAAAAATATCCATATTTAAAGCTGTATTAGCCGTAATCTCTAGCTTCCGCTAACTGGTGTATGTGTGTTCACAAGAGTGGCTTTGAAGAAGAAAGTTATATACACCTAGGATGGCTTGAGGGTGAGTAAATCATGGAGTAATTTTCATTTTTGGGTGAACTATACCTTTAAGCAAGCTTGTCATTTTCTCACAAGTTTTGCATTCCCCTGACAAATTAATCCAAAGCGGATGATGGAGATAACATGATTTGGGTGTAAAATCTTTAAACATTCAAATTCTTTTGCAAGCAAATGCAAAGTTTTTTGGGAGAAAGCAAAACTTTTGATAGAGAACTCAACATTTTTGTGAACAATTGCAAAGTTTACATGGGAGAACAAATTTTGCTGAGTTTTTGCTCACGAAATCCAGTCATTTCTATACAAATTCACACAACTTTGTGGAGGGTGAAAGGTTTCCCTACACAACAGGACTAACAGAAAGCTGCTTGTTTTGAAAGTGACTTCTGTGTGAACTGTGTTTCATACAACGCTACACTATTGACAATAGAGAATAGAGCTTTTTTGCCAGTACAAATCCACCAAACTTTTGATAATATGACGCACATTATCCTTCAACTAATAAAACCAGAACCGGTGAAATAAGGAACCTGAACACAAGTAAACCTTCGCAAGTTACCACAAAAGACTCCACTGGGGTGTATATATACACCAGACACAAGTCCATACACACCTACGTTGCGCAACTGTTTTATCTTAGTCAAAAATTGACCAAGAAACTAAAAGCAAACATCTCAAGGTTGCAGGAAGTAGTCAATAAAATCCAATCTCTGGAGGGCTGCGAAACGGCTGCAATATTTCATTAGCTTTCTCTGCCCGCGGTTTCCTCCCTGTCTGCAGGTCCTTCCTCTCAAACCGTCTTATCTCAGCAGACCACGGAAACATGGAGAGGGCAAACGTTTATAATACAATGCATTTCTTTGAGAGGAAATTGCTTTGGGAGGTTGTTTGATACTGGCAGTGCGTACGGAAAAACCAAGGGCAGAGGGAGCACGCTAAATAGAAAGAGAAAGGGAGGGTTGAAAGGTGACGGAGTATCCCCAGGTAACCTCCACCGAATATATCAATGGACGACGTTTCTCCAGAATGGGGTAGACCTAAAATGAGTATAAACGTGGCCTCTGTCACATTTCTACCCATACTTCCTTGCTGGCTAAAAGGAAGGAAAGCCTCTGCACATGTCATATTTCACAATAGCTCGTCAAATTCCTTAGTTTTCTCCCCCACCCCTTCAGCACGTACACCTAAATGCACACACACTTCCAACCTAACACACATTACCTCAAAATGCAACCAATTTATCTCGTATAGAAGATACACAAATTTTACAAACTCGTACCAGAGCCCAACATACGCTCATACGCACAACTCCAGTGAGATCCTAGACTCGGTGCGGGACAATCCCATGGCACATGGCCAGAGTGCATGCTTGTAAGACTTGTTTTTGGCGTGCTTCATTTTTTACTGGAGGTCTATGGAGGAAGTCCTCAGGATTAGATGGCAGATTTACAGCTGAGATAAGACTCAGTGGTGCAATCAACTGCATTCAGGCTCTAGTCGCACACAAACCTAACGTTCGATAGCATTGATTGATGTCTTGTTAATGTTCACCATTTGCAACATTTATTGTTAACAGATTGCCATGATTATCTGTCATGGTGTTTAGCTGTGAGCTTCCTGAGTTCGAGATGAGGGATAGATGGAAGCATCGACTTGGCGCACACAAAACTGGGTTGGACTTAACCTTCATGAAACAGCAGAGATGTCTCTTGTGTACCTGGCAAGAAAAATAATCAAGTCACGCTTCTGGGGTTAGGAGATCATTAAAACACTCGGCGCACTTGTAAACTGGAGTAGAGCACAAGGTTGCACATGTCTGAACTGGTTATGTGTGTGAGAGTCTTATATGGTTTAGAGAACAAAACATTTACCTGAAGTAGGGTTATTATTATACACTCACACATGCATTCCATAATTAAATAGAACTGAATTCTTGCAAAAAGTACTATGGAATTATTATGTTTTATTAGACACGCACCATGTTATTTTTGTACACAGTACCATTGTAACATTTTTTGAACGTTGCACTATGATATTATCATGTTTTTGGTTGCACTTTATTTTACACATGCACTTTCATTGTACTTCCTCGGGAAAGTACTGAGTGAAATAAGGTTGAGTTAAGGTTAGCTTTAGGGGTAGATTCTAGGTTAATACCTAGTTATTACAGGGCTCGACAATCAGGACTGCCTGATGGCCCGGGGCCAGTGTGAAGGATGCTCGGGACAGTAGACAGATTTGTCACTTGCCCGATCGGGCCACTGCAGCGTTGTCACGAAATTGTATCATTTGCATGAGTTTTTAAGCCTTGTTAATTAAAAAGTTTTTATATTTAAAATACAGTTAGGCAACATCACACAACGTTTTCACCATTATGACTTTTTAATAGTTCAATAAGCAAGTACAGTAATATTAGATCACTTACATTGTAGGTGAAATCACAGCGCATCTCACAGCAACCAGCCAATTCATTACTGAATGATTCAGTGTTTTAAACGAATCGGTTGAGTCGAAGTTTCATTAGCCCTTGCATAAGCATCTGATGAATCTGCCTTTTGAACGAATCGTTTGAATGAACAACTCAGTGACTCACTCATTAAATGCTTACTACTGGCACCTACTGGCGTTTTAATTTTGTTTAAAATATCATTGCCACCATCATTTATTGTTTGTATATTCAAAACATTTTTTAAATATTCTCATAACATTATTCCATGCAGTTGTATTTTTTCAGTTTAAATGATTTTTTTTAACGTATAGATAACAATAATCACATTATTCTAATTTAATTTATAGATTAAATGTAAGAATTTAAAATGAAAGATGAAGTATTTATGAGGCTAGGGGGAAAAGCCCTTTATACAAGTAAAAAACATGCAGATTTATATGTCATGAGCTAATAGAAATTTTAGAATATTATAGTTCATTTGTTCTTATTTACTGGCTTTCACTTGTCTTTAATAATGTTTAAACTTTATATTTATGTTTATTTTTGGCTAGTAATTTTTGTTGTGGTATTGAAATTGAAATAGAGAATTGTACAATTGTATTGATATCTAAAATATTGGTGTCATATAAGCTTATTTATTAGAATACAAGGTAACATAGATCAAAAACAATGATAACAGCAACTATAAAAATTTTTTGTGGCAGGGCCAGTGAAAATGTTGGCAGGGTAAGTTGAAATTTGTACCACTGGCCCGAAAAAAATCCTTAGCGTTGATCCCTGATTACCCAGATAATGCATTTACTGCAATAAGTACATATGTATACATAGAACAGGACTGTAAATTAAATAACTATTTTGTACTGTGGTACTTTTAAGAAATCTGTAATACTCCAAAAAACCACTGTATAAAAAATACATTGTAGTACTATGATATTATGCAATACATTGTAGCACTATGCAAGAGATTGTACAAATCATTCAAAAACAGTCCAAAAACCCAGTATTGCCACACCCTTTTTAAAACATAGTACTGTTTAAACTCTGAGTAGCATCTCTGAAAAAACACTTTGCAATACCATGGTCCAACCTTTATTTAAGAAAATGTACTGTGATAACATCATGGTTTTTATATATTTTTGCAATTGTACTACTATTGGTAATTGCTCAACATGTGACTGTGAAAGGCGGGGTACGCCACAAAAGGGAAGCTGTGCAAGGCCTCTGTAATACTGCTTTGAGTCATTTTGCAGAGGTGAGCTCATACAGGAAGTGACCTCAAAGATGTGGAAGATAAGAGTGAAAATACTGAAATAAATTGACGCTTCGCTTTCAAGCAGTGGCAATGACGCACCTCTCAACTCTCGGTTAACACGAGAAGATTCACGCTACTTAACTGAACCCGAAACTTATGCTTATAGGAGACATTCATAATACTAACTAGATATTTAAAATTTCTGAAGAAAGATGAGTGGTGTTTGCCCTTTTAAAAGTCATCGCCATGAAGCTACCTCCTGAGGATGCTTATTTATTTGCCCAAGGCAAAAAAAAACAACTCTATTTATGTAATGCCATGACACTTTTGTAGGGTTATAGTCCTTCTGTAAAAGTACCAGTGACACAGACTCGCACACAAGCAGCTCCAGACAGCCTCTTGGGACTGGGTATCATCGTTGCATGCAAGCGATATGAATTAAACATTATAATTCAACATGTCCACACACAGGGGATTACATACTCATACATGTGTACCAGACATGAAACCTCATTTGCACATGGAGACTCTAGGGAGGAAGACGCTTGTGCTCTGTCCTCATCTCAAGGTTATGAGCATCCACAGAAGACTGTTCAGTAGAGCTTGATTATTCACCATCTTTACAATTACTTTGCTGACAATACAATGGTTCATATCATCTGCTTTTTATTTAGCCTGCACGTTTTACTTGAATCAGCTCAAACTGTCTGTTTGAATAAAGTAATTAAAGACTCAGATTCATCAATTCATTTGCATCTCAAAAATGTATACAAATGTTCTCAGTGTATCTTTAAAAATTAAAATGATAAATATTTAGCTAAATATTGCTGCTTAATTCTATGTATTGTTTAAAAATAAATAGAAGTAGTGGAATGTGTGGAAAACATGCCTTTATTTTATTTAACTAGACTTCAATTTGTACACTTAAATGTAATAATATCAGTCTAGTTTGCTGCAAATATAGAATATTGCCATGCCATTTCTAATCCATAAATGTTTAATATATATTGAATGTTTAACAATATAAATAATTTAATAAGTAAAATATTATAATTATATATATATATATATATCTGTATGCACTACCATTAAGTTTTCATTTTTCACTCAACAAGGCTGCATTTATTTGATCAAAGATACAGTAAAATTATCAATATTGTGAAATACTTTTACAATTTAAAATAAAAGTTTCCTATTTTAATATATTTTAAAATGTAATTTATTCCTGTGAGTCAAAGCTGAATTTCCAGTGTCACATGATCTTTCAGAAATCATTCTAATATGCTGATTTGCTGCTCAATAATATTTTTTAATGATAATCAATGTTGAAAACAGTCAAGCTGCTTAGTATTTTTTGTGGAAAAATTTATATTTTTCAGGATTCTTTGATGAACAACATATTTCGGAAACACATTATCATACTTCAGCTACATACCGATCAAAAAAAGCACAACAGCACCTTTACTTCCTTAGGAAACTAAGGGAAGCTCACCTGTCCCCCCACATCCTGCTGAACTGTTACCGTTGCACTATAGAAAGCATTCTCACAAACTGCATCACAGTTTGGTATGGCAACACAGCACTGTTTCGGACCAGAAAGCCCTGCAGCTGGTGGTTAAAACTGCCCAATACACCACTGGTGCCGGGCTACCCTCCATCAAAGACGTTTACCACAAATGCTGCCTAAGGAGAGTCAGAAGTATCATCAAAGACTCCTCTCACACCAATCACAGACTGTTCACTCCTCTCCCATTGGGGAGACGATATAGGAGTCGCTCTAACAGTCGTTGTCGCACTAACAGACTCAGGAACAGTTTCTTTCTCTCAGCTGTCAGCCTACTGATCCACCTAATGCTTAAAAAACTGCACTGTTCAATAATCTGTCTGCACTCCTCACTCACAATGTTCTTATTATTCCCTCTGTTATTTTGCACATTTATCTGATATTTTGCACATTTCTACCTCCGGATGCCTATAAGGTCATTGGCCATAGATAAACATATGCTATTAACATACCTCACTGTATAATGCACCTTCTGTGTATATTCACTGTACTACTGTATCATTAATTCGTTAATTTGCTCTGAGCTAGTCTCTAGTCTCTGCCCTTCTACCTCATAACTTGCACTATATGTCAAAGCTTAATGTATACACACGTATTTTATATTTATGTATATACTTTGTTATTTGCACTTCTGGTTAGATGCTAACTGCATTTCATTGGCTCTGTACTTGTACTCTTCACAGTGACAATAAAGTTGAATCTAATCTAATCAAATGTACAATGAAAATGCATTCATAATAATCTTTTTTTTTTAAATCACCTGTTGTGGCTTTGTGAATAAGTCATCCAAGTTTGACACAACAACTCTAACAGAATATTAAGACTGCATCTTCAGTGCAGCTTTATGAATGAGATTCCTCTGCCTTCAGCAGACAAACTACACAGTACCGAAGCTTCGTGTTAATGATTCACTGTAATGGCTCGGGGCTTGACACACAAGATACACACATCCTCTCCCTCACACAAAACCACACACACATCTGTGGGGCCCATGTGAGATTAGATAATGATAAGAGGTAGAGACCAATGTTGTGACATGCATTTCACCACCTTTTCTCCTTCTTAGATTATGGCTAGATTGAGCTGCGTTGATGTTCAAAAGGCAAAACGGACTCTGGTTAAACTAATCCACAGAATACTAAGGCAGCACAGACATCCACCAATTAACCACTGGCTGTTTGGGACAACAACTGTACTACCATACTACACCATTTTTGAAGCAAGCAGCATACTATGCAACTTACTGTATGCACTACTGTATGTACCCAGATAGTCGTAAGTCTGTAATGTTATACTGTATCACGCAGTTCATTGTGCTTAACTTGATCTTATAACATTTCCATGTGACGAACAATCAAGAAGTAATTTCAAAGTGTAAACATTGGTTGTGTTTAAATAGCATACTAATATACTAGTTTTAAAATCTCTGCTGTACACAGCTGTATGCACATTATTATAAGAAATGGGTTGTTGCCCGCAAGTTGTAAATTATTGGACAGCAAATAGGCTTTCTAAGATTACTGAAGTATATTTTTCAAGGAAATAATATTTCAGTCTTTCTACTTCAAAATGTATAATTTAATTAAATGTGTTATTTGATGTTTCTTTGTAATTATTTGTGAAATTTACTAGAATATGTTCAACTTGACCTTCAATCTTAAGTGCAACAAATGACCTGCAGTAAAAACATTTTCTCTGACGTATTATTTGTCCTGCCTGCAAAAATAACTAAAACATTTATTGTTATAAATATGTTTTATTAAAAATGTATTGCTAATAAATGGTTGCGACTCCCTGAAATAAACATGCATCAAGACGTCATTTGTGACAATAGCATGGCATAGTAGTACATTTAGTTACACTTAGTATTTATAAAGAATAGTAGGCAGTGTACTGTGCACACTGTGCAGTATGCAGTACATAGCATTCCATTGTGAACACAGCCAACATGTGCCCAATAATGAAGTTCTGTGCACAGAAATGATAAAATGTGTGTCTGCATGAAGTGCTAATTATTGCGCTGCAGATTCCATCCTACTGCCTCGCAGCGGCTTTAAATTGTTTAGCGTGTGTTCTGACATGTTTGTTTAAAGACATTAGACTGTGCAGCCGGGCCAACTATGTGCACTGAGCAAGTGGAGCGATGGGGTTACGCAGCGGCCCGTTCGCTGATGGATGAGCGGGATTATCACAGAGTTGCGCAGAGAACGCCACATCTGTTCTATAAAACCACACATTGATTTAGCCTGTGTTACTTAACAGGTATACATCATCCTATTCGCTGTCACTTTAATACTAATACATCATTACTACACTGGCCTTCAGACACCCTGACCTCTAGATATCACTATAAGCACTGTATCAGCAAATAATCAGGCAGAATCATGTCAAAATCCTGGTATCAGATGATAATACCATATTCATAATACTAACGGTACCCAAAATAAATCGTCATCTATGGAATGGATGTCCAAAAATACATGGTACTAAGGTCAAAACCGAATGGTAATACCATGGTAGATTTTTGGTGATATTTTGTTAGCATCCAAAGATGATTTCCTAATGGTAAACGTGTTTTTATAGTTATTTATAACTGTGCAGACATCCAGGCAAACATAAGCGGAACAGATAGAAGTTTCTATTCACATGTTCACAAAGTTTAGATATCTATTGCACAATTTCAAACTAACCCCTGACCGCTAGATAAACTTAAACACACAAACACACCCTACACAAACACACACAGCCGACAGCAGTTGTCCATCTGTAAAAGTTGTCTGAGAGATTCTCTCAACTGGAATTTCGCCTAACGTACATCAACTCCATCGCCAAATACAAGCAGACGGTTGTGACAGAACCTGTGTGTGTGTGCGCGCGAGTGAGAGGACAAATTTGTACTCAAAAGTGAGCAGAGTCTGGCAGAACCTCATTGTGGGAACGTCCTCATTTGTAAAAATAGTACAAATTTCTGCAAATACAGTTTGTTTGTTTAGTCACAAAATAAGCAATTTATTTTATATTTATACAACTGCATGACCTGAAATATGCTCTGCTATTTTTGTTGAATTTAAAACTTTGACTTTTCATAACTTTTGGAAGTTTTAAATTCAGCATTCAGCAAGCATTCAGCTATTGTAAGTCATCACAATATTCATATGATGATTTGTATATTAGCAATATTTAAATTAATTAAATATCGTACAGCCATACGAGTTGTACATGAAACCATAAATGTCTATATACTGTAGATCAGGGATAGGCAACTTCGGTGCTGGAGGGCCGGTGTCCTGCATAGTTTAGCTCCAACCCTAATCAAACACACCTACCTGTAACTTTCTAGTTATCTTGAAGACAGTTATTAGCTTATTCAGGTGCGTTTGATAACATAAATGTGTGTAATATATATATATATATATATATGTGTGTGTGTGTGTGTGTGTCCAACTGTGCTGTTTGTCAGCATGCTTATGGAAGATGTGAAAGGATAAAAGAGACATACACTATATTGCCAAAAGTATTGAACAGGTGTTCAGTATTAAACATTAAGATTTGTACTCATGGAAATTACTAAAGTAGTCAAACCTTTCATTAGAAGGGCCCAATGACCCAATACTTTTGGCAATATAGTGTATGAGAGAGAGAGAGAGAGAGAGAGAGAGAGAGAGAGAGAGAACATGGTTTGATTTTCCTTGTCTTTCACTGCCTTAAAAAAAACTAAAAGAACTAGCACTAACAGAATTGCATAATGAACTGCTTTTTGTCAGACAAACCCCACACTCATGTAGGGCCCTATGATTTCCGCGATGCAGAAAACGCAGACGGAATCATGGAATCCAGTCATAAAAACGAAATTTACAGAATGTCACGGAATTTGTCAAAGTTTGGATAAATTAATCAAAAGTAGGTCATTGCACTTAAATCAAATCGCGATATGGACTAGTATCTGTAAATATTAAGGCGCAGAAGTCGATTTAACTATGAATCCTGCATGTTCTGCGCGTGTCTGTATGAATGGAGCAGATGCGCGGTTTTGATTAAAACATAAACAGTGCACATGGTGATTTCAGCGACTGCCGTCTCAATGAGGCCATAAATACATGAATATCTCCAAAACTGATCTGAGAGTCACTTCACGAGAAATGTACCATTTCATTACACACAGAACTTTAAAGGTATTCATGGCAACCGGTCAAAATAATCGTTCGGTTTAACTTATTAAAGACATTGTGCCATAAATAGGCTATTTTACTATATTTAGTAGAATGTACGTCGTACTACTACTACTACTGTTGAAAAATAATACAAACTTTATTTTTTAAAGTAATAATCACAAAATATTTAAATTTTAATAGTAAATCTCCTTTATTTGCCAAAAATTTAAATGTTTACATTTCATTAATTAAAATATAAATTAAATCAATGTTTTATGCCTTCATCTGATAACATTTACATTTAACATTTAAGTAACATTTAAATACACAATACAGAATTTCTGAGGGGTAAAATAACATTTCATAAGGCTACTGTAAGAATAAATAAAAATTAGACATGCTAAAACACAGAATTTGGTAACAATAAAACAAAGTGAGGAAAAAAATAAAACATTTCATACGGCCCTAAACATGTCATTTTTGTTACGCTTTTAATATATTGATGTTAAATTGTATACGTTTCATGGTTTTAATTAATTAGACATGCTTTTTGATTAATACGATTTAATTTGACCATTAAAAAGAAGTCCAGACAAATTAAAATCGGAAAAAAACTGAATCCTGAAAATTAAAAAAATTACGGAATTTGGGAAAAAATTAAACGGATTTAATAGGACCCTACTCATGCTATTGGTCAAGACTTTGTTGCGTGCGGGCTGGTCTGGATGCTTAAACAAACAGAGCAATGTTTTGAAAGCACCACAGAGACACCGTGTTTACACTTAGAGGAAATAAACCTGTAATAGTTTACTTACAGTTGTCTCTGCATACAAACCCAGATGGGAGAAAGTGTTTTACCATTGTTTAAAAAAAAAAAAAAAATCACACACTTCAGCTTTCATAAAAGAAGATGAGAAAAGAAAAAACAAAAGAAGGAAAAGTGAGACAGAGAAGGAAGTAAACAGACAAGCTTGTGTATGTGAACCATCTGCAAGAATACAAACACACTCTGAACACCAGCTGAACACACACACTACAGGTAGATTCACAAATGGTGTGTTCAAACAAACATACACTCTCTCTCACACACACACACTAGTTAATTGTTCATGTATTTTATTGTTTCTTTAACCAGCATTTATTACAATGAAAGGAAGAAACACCCTGACCAGAGGCAGTATTCTGGCCACATTCAGCCACTGAACCTTCTTTAGTAGTAAATAAATACTCTAACCCTAACCGGTCACAACTTCACACACACACACTTTTACAAAGAGATTTGCTTATATTACCCCAAGGCAGTTCACCATGAATGAGACACCACAAACAGACTCTGTACAGACGTGGCATCCCAAAAAAAAGCCACAAGACAGACACGCACGCTAGACAAAAACATCAACTTAGAAAAAGACAGTTTGTCAAGATAATCCTTGAATGTTGACTTGAGAAAGCCTTATCTGGAAGTTCAAAAATGTTTTAAAAGCCTTGATGATTGAAGGTTATCTAGACTGTATAGACGGAAGAGAAAAAGAAAGACAGAGAGGGAAAGATAGACAGACACAGACATATTTATTCTAGCAGAGAAACATTTTAACAGTCTTTGATGTTCAGCTGCTTTTCTGTGTGAATGAATCTGATGGTTTGAAGTATAACTGTAGCTTATGGATCTAACTACTTTCATCAAGAAGAAAGTCCTTATAAGACATATATTCGAAAAATATGTTTAAGCAAGTATACAGAATATATGCCGCCAGTTATTAGATCTTATTCAGTTTACAGACATGATGTACATCGCTGTTCAAAGGTTTGGAGTCAGTAGAAGTTGTTGATGTTTTTGAAAGAAGCCTCCTATGATCACCAAAGCTACATTTATTTGACCAAAAAAATACTATTTAAATTACCACTTAAAATAACTTTTTCTATTTTAATTTATTCGTGTGATGTAAAGCTGAATTTTCAGCCTCATTCCTCCAGTCTTCAGTCTCACACGATCCTTCAGAAATCACTAATATGCTGATTTACTGCTCAAGAAACATCTCTGTTTAGTATCACTGTATGTTTTTTTATGGAAAACTGTGATACATTTACTTAAAATAGAAATCATTTGTAATGTCACTTCTGTTCAATTTAAAGTGTCCTTGCTGAATAAACTCTTACTGACCCCAAACTTTTTAATGATAGTATAAACCTGAAATTTCACACCAAACTGAAACAGACCGCTCTAAATATGAATCACTAGTTTATGCTTGGAATGCTGTTTTCAACATTCAACATATTTCATTTCTAACAAAAATCTTAAACGAGAAATCCTCAAGTGTACCTATTCCCTCAACAAAAGCCCAAGGATCTGCTAACACGAAGTAAATGTGCAGGTTTAATGGTTTGAAAAAATAAATAAAGTGTAATAACTCAACAGCATGAAGTTCTGTACCAAGTTTGTAGCATTGAGTGAGAAAACTTTCATGTAAGTCTACAGAATTTGTACGATGTTGAATCGTCTGCTGTGGGAATACTTTAAGTTAAAGGAGTTAGAAAAGATACAGCTAATGAGTATTTTTGCAGAAAATCTATGCCAAGTTTGTCAAGCCAACATAAATATTAAATGATGGTTTATTTGAAGTACGACTACAGCACACTCTTAAAAAAATAAAGGTTCCAAAGGGGGTTTTCACAGTGATGCCATAGAACAGGGGTAACCAACGTGGTGCCCGCGTGCACCTGGTAGCCCGCATGGAGTCTCTGAGTCTCCCGCCAAGCACGTTCTATAAATAGCCTAAATTAGCGCCGGGTGATAAATGATATCATATCGAGATTACGATAAAATTTATGTTAACAATGATAATAAGCTCTGGACATTTTGACTCAATATGGATTAATCTAACATCCTATCACACAATAGAAATAAATGTTACAGCAGCCAGTCAGTGCATGTCACTAATAATAAGTCTGTGTGTTTCTGTGTGAATGCGTGGAGTGGTTTAGTCTGATACACAAACTCACACACGTGACTCGTGATGTTTTCAGCGTCAGTGTCTCAATACATGAGGACAAGAACACATGTATCTCAAATAATGCAGTTTCATGATGAATGAAACACAACTCTGGTGATTCTTGTGCCAATATTGTGAGAATACATGCTGATGAAATGCAATAAATTGAAGATACTTCAATTCATTTTTTTTCTACATTTTTCTATTTTTTTCGAAGATCTGGTGGAGAAATCATTACATGCATTAATGGCAATGATAATATATAAAATAGTCTATTTTTCTATTTTTTTCTAATTGATGCTTGTGAGAAATCATTAATGTTTATTAATGGCAAGATATTAATTATGATTTTATATATATATATATATATATATATATATATAGGAATATAACAAACAAGTAGCCCTTGGGACTATTTTATCCCTTCAGGGAGCCCTCACTCACAAAAAGGTTGGTGACCCCTGCCATAGAAGAACCAGTTTTGGTTCCCTAAAAAACCTTTCAGTGAAGAGTTCTTAAAAAAAAAAAAAAAATTCTTAGTGTGACAAACATTTTAATAATCGCAAGAACCTTTATCCACAGTGAAGAACCTTTTGTGGAATGAAAAGGTTCCATGGATGGTAAAGGTTCTTTGTGGAATCATTGATGCCAATAAAGAGCATTTATTTCTAAGACTATAATCACACAAAGCTCTCTGTCAGTGTGGTGACCAGCATTTAAATAACCTGCTTTACTCACTAAACACACACACACATGCATTGGAGGTGCATCAATGTAGTGAGGTTAGAGTGTTACACACACTTCCTCTCTGTGTGGTGTGCAGAAGGGAACCTCCAAACGACAAAAAGGAAGACTCGTGCTAATACACTGCGCACGCACACACTCTCAGACACTCGTGCATCTCAGTACACCTCCTTCTTAAAATGCAGTCTCTCACACACACACAGCCCTCCCCACAATCCCACAGCGCTGCTTTACCGGTGCAGTGGTGGTTCAGCGTGGCCGTAGAGTTGCACACTGGAGCTAATCCTGTCGTACTGTCTTCCATTCTCCGCTCGCGCATACGTCTGCAATCTTCACCACTGCTCGTCTGCTTCTCCTCGTGTCCTCCTTTCTCGTCTGTCTGTCTTTTTGCAGTCTGTGTCTCTCTTTCTCGGTCTCACACACGCATTCTTTCTTTTCTGGACGGTGCTGCACACATGAGTCCGCTCACACAAAAGCCAGGGCGAGCGAGTGAGCGTGAGGGTGAGAGAGAACAAGGGAAACTAGAGGAGGAGGAGATAAAGGGATAAAAAAAAGAAAATCTTGGTTGGCTAAGGGAGTGGCTAAAGCTTGCACGTCTTTAACCTCTGCCGTTCCGACTTCCGACGGAGCACACACACACACACACACACACACAGTGTGTGTTTTTTTACTGTGCGCTGGGGGTGGGGTGGGGGTGCCAGGAGAGGGGAGCAGACCACGTGGAGGTGTCAAAGCTTCCAGAAACCGGCCACGCATACTACAGCAAATTACAACAGCTCCGCAACCCTCCTTCAAATGACCGCGTGCTGGCTGCTGGAAGTGCACATGCTGAAATATTTGTCACATCACGTGATCCAAGGCATCAAGATGCAAAACATTGCAAATTGTAAATTGCAATTCCATATAATTGCTGAGGCTATTCTGGTTGACACAGACTGTATTTCACAACTAAAGCGTCCTAGTTTGCATACTACATCATATAGTATGCAAGAGTAGAACTAGCCATAGGCTCAATGGCAGTTGCTAGGCTGGTGCATGTTGCCTCAGAAGTACACAATCTGCAGCATGCTGCCGTTTTTGCTCATTAGAACTTTGGGTTACCATTTATTTTAAGGTGTCCTTGTTACAGCGTAATTATACATTTAGGTACCAAGTAATATTAATTCAACTACATGTAGCCTACTTATGATACAGTTAGTGTTAGGATTAGGGTTACTTGCATGTATGTATCATTTGTTATTATAATAGTAAGTACATGCAACAAGTGTGACAGACACTATAAAATAAAGTGTTACCGAACTTTGTTCCAGACAAAGTGTGACTAATTACTTCAGAGCTAAATGAAATTAGAATCGTGACAAAGCTGATTGGATGATGGAGCCACAAGCCCTTCACTAGCAACTATCCTGAGCACCCTTGTGAAAATAAGTATTTTATTGTATTGAATGTACACTTGTAGTGTATTTTAAATCCAAAAAGTATGTTTAAAAAACTATAATATAATATTAATGAAACAAAAAGTCCACTTAAGTGGAGGCCCTTATTGTCGTGCTCGCTCCGCATTGTTGCTGTTGTGCACTGCCCAGGAACGAAACTTCATGTTGAGCCCCAGGCAACTGGCGGGGGAGGAAGTTTTTATGTTAAAAACAAACGAGGTAATTAAGTATAAAGTCGCAGAGGGGAGAGAAATGCATTGTGCGGGGAGCCAGGGACAGCCCAAAAGGACCTTGTAATGACCCCTTCAAAATCTCGAGAAAGGTTTGAGAAAGTATGCGTCCTTTTTAAAGTCCCCTGGGCATATTTGCGAGAGGATCTGTTTCATTTTAAACCTTTTATCAGGGCGTATTTTTGTCTAGAATAGGTCGCAGGCCGCCGTCTTTTTTGGGGACGAGGAAGTAGCAGCTGTAGAAGCCTGACTCACTCTGGGCTGGAGGAACGATTTCTTTGGCTCTTTTTTCCAGCAGATTCATCACCTCTGTGCGGAGGACTTGAGTGTCCTCGCTGCGCACTGTGGTGGCGAGCACACAGCGGAAGCGCAGTGTCTTCGAGCGAATTGGAGAGTATAACCTTGTCTTATCAAAGCCATTACCCACTCTGACAATGGCTCTAAAGACTGGCTGCATAAGGGCAGGACGCTTATGGTAGGCAGAAAAAAACTTTTGCCAGTGTCCTTGCCGCTTCGGGAAGAGGTAGCATCATGCCGAGCGCGAGTGCCCTCTATCCCGCCGACCCTCAGGAGGTCGGGGCTCAGGGTTGGCTGGCGTTGGCTTAGCTGTCTGCTGAGTCGGCGCAGGCCTGGGAACTGCGACTGGAAGCAGCAGAAGAGCTGGTGCGTTTTGGAGGAAGTGTTGCATCGCTTGAGATGACTTCTGAGCCTCCGTGAAGCGTTCCGCAAAACCCTCCACAGCTGGTCCAAACAGGCTGCCTGACGAAACCGGAGCATCGAGGAAGGGAAATTTGTCCACCTCTTTCATCTCCATCATCGTGATTTGCTCTTTTGCTCTTTTAGTGAGGCTCTTAGATCGACGCCGGATGGCAGCAGGGGATTAACCGAATCTGCAAGCTGGCCGCTGCAAGAGGTCCAATCCGGCTGCTGAGGCGTTTCAACGGCAGATCCCGGCGTCAACGAAGAGTCAGCGAGGAAGGGTCATGATTTTACACCATGAGTTAAGCTAGATGCTAATGCTGCAACTTCATGAAATGATAATACTTCTGTAGTATTAGAAACTATTTTCAGAAAATATGAGCCCTATTAATAATCCAATGATGATCCCATGACCGTCATGTCTTGTGCAAAACAATGTGAGTGAATGACTGTGCATGTGTGTTTATGAGCTCAAGTCATTACCTGTACATCATTCCAAGTCTTAGTGTCTAAGTTTATATACAACTTATGTACTTTTCATACATTTACAGTTTATATCCCTCAGAGTCCAGTGAGTAATAATGGTAAGTTTGCCTTGGCGGGCCCTCGTTCATAAACAATACGGCTGTTTATTAATCTTAGACCTGAGGAGAAGGACTGGAGCACAGCAGTGTTTAAAAAAGAATGAAACATTTAATTATACCATGTTTGTGAAGAGGCCAGCCTGTCGCTGAGGAGAGCTATAAAACAATGAGAAGGAGAGCGAGTGAGAGAGAGCATTCCTTCAGCACACAGCTGCCAAGTTGGAAGAAAAACCAACAACAAAAAGCGACTGGTTAGGAGCCAGGAGGTGAGCCAGAGAGAGGAGAACAGAGGAGAGAAGGAATATCGTGGCCACGTACACCGCAATCCTTCTGTGTAAAAAGCCTATAAACCGAACAAGAGGAGATTGAGAAGATAATCATCATACAAGGTGTAAACGTCATATCTCAGTGGGTTATGGGTCTCAAACTGAAACAATTACTGACGAGGAATGAAAAGAAAGTAGGTCAAAGGCCAATCACAGGGACTGTCAAACTTCCACTAATTTAAAACGTCTTTTATTTGTGTACATTTAAAATGTTAGGGCACATAAGCCTTTTCCCATCACTAGACCTACAAAAATGTAATATATATGAGATGTCATATACTTGTATTAGTAAATCCTACTTTGTAAAATAGATAAATTTGCTCTAAAAGTGTTAAGAATTGTGCAATTTTCTGAGAGACTTACTGTAATGTGCAAATTTCTTCCCACCAAATATGTTATCAAGTTAAAAGTGTGAGTGTGTTATGTGTAGGGTTTACTCATATATAACGTTATACAAATAATGCAATTGTGCAACGCTGGGTCAATGACACTGTGTCTACACTAGGGTTGGGCCAATATACGATGCCATCGTCCATCACCGATGGCTGACAGATATCACAATGTTGAGCCGGCATCGTGATCACCCCCCCCCCATTGAAGTGTGTGAGACGTGAATTTAAATTGTATTTATTGTAGAGGTATATTATGTCACACTTCGCGCTTCTCTAGTAAGTTTCATCTGTGTGTGAAGACACTGTGCAGCGCAAATCCGTGAATGAATGTTCCGAAGTGAAGTAAACTTCAACGGATTTCCCCTGCTCAGGGAGTAGGGAGCAATGGACACTGTGTAGGGACCATCTAATAACTTGAGGAGGCATGAGATCTGTACAAGATTGCATTTATCAACAACAGACCATCTCAATCGGAACACAGTTCATGCACGGAGCTCACTTCTAAGGAGCTGGTGTGTTAACAAAGAGACATGCAAACTCTGGAATTGAGAACCGCTGATTTAGTGGCTCCGTAGAACGCGTTATTTGTTTTCCGTGTCTTTCTGCATACGGATTCACGCTTTGGGCATGCCCCTAACCCTGCCCCCCGATGTCATCGTCCATCATGATGTTTCACTGTAGACATCGTCCGATGCCAATTTGGTAGACATCGCCCAACCCTAGTCTACACCGGAGGCAACCATTGTCCCATCCCACCACAAAGCAACCACTGCAAATCCATTTGTCATTCATTTCAAAGTATTTCCTTATTGAGCTTACATACATTTACATGTAGGTTCTTGCCAGATTATTTCAAGTTATTTATATCATTTTAGAAGTTAAACCCACACTTGCACAACAGGAAATTTTAGAGAAATTAGGTCTATTAATTACTTTTTCAACAGTAGATTAACTGGTTTTGTGAGTCAGGTCAAACTGGGCGTGTTGGCGTGTAAGACCCTAAGGCAAATTTAACATGGCTGAAACTGTCATACACAAGTATGCAGATGCACCAATTCAAAACGCTGACACGTAATATAAGTGACGCTGAAGTGTATACTGGTGTTAAATAGGGAAAAAGTGCAATATTTCATTTGAATAGACCTGCATGCATATTTCAACCTTTTGGGTCTATAAATGTACCCAAGTGCTCAATTCTTGACAATAAATGAAACTTGGGCACAAGTGAGATGCCTGAACCATAGACAAAAACACATTGGCAGATTGCACAAATTCCAGAGTGAGACCTGCAAAATAACTCTGCTGCAGTGCAGACACAAGGCATGTGCCACTCCCCATGGCTCAGCATTTCTGAGGAGCGGAATCCGTTATCGCGTGGCCTACCGATGGACACAGTCATCTCGAGAAAGGAAACAGAGACTCATCAAAGGCCCACAGACATGACACTAAAATAATGAAGACAGGAAGGCAGTTGGTGGCACACAGGAAAGAGAGAGGTTGCAAAGGGTGAAAGCAGAAGGGCTGTTCATGCTTTTAGTAGAGCATCTGCACGAACACCCCAACGCCTTACCAGAAACAGTGTCACCACTAAAATGCACTGCTGCAGCAATATCAAACACCCCAGCAGTTTATGAGAGTGAGTAAGTAGTCATTTAGCTGACACTTTTATCCAAAAATATTTTAGTACTCTACTTATTATAGGGACTGTCCGATTTGATCAAAAGAGGGTTAAGAGTCATGCACAAAAAGCTCAGGGGTCTGAACCTACAACCTTCTGGTTAGTACCAACCCAAATCTTAAATCAATAAACCACGTCACTCTGTGGATTCAAGAAAGAGTCACTTTCAGCCTCACAAGCAACACCAAGTGATGCATGTCCCACGTAAAACTGTGAAGAACTTACAACAAGTCAGCAGTTCCAATCTGATTTGGATTTACATAACAAGCAGTCCATTAGTTTATAAAAAAATGGACAAAAAAACTAGAAAAAATGACTAAGACTTTCGTAAATAGCCAGTTCTTAACCAGAATAAGCTGGAAAGGAGACCGTATTGTATGTTGGTAGTCTAGCTAGGTGAGACTAATTTCAAGAATAAATGTGATGACACAGCATTTAAGTGAATAAACTCTGTACTAAATGTAAAAGAAAAAGTGTGTTGTGAAAGCGCTGAAATTTCTCAGTGCTTCAACCAAAGCTCTTTACTGGTGACTCATGACACCCACCAGACAAAATAAAAAACATTTTCAAGGGCACTTTTCCAAAGATATTTCACTTTAACAGTGGTGATAATGTGGGAAGGTACAGATCATGTAAGCTTGCACTTGAATTGGTAAAGACATGCATATCCATTCTGCAATGTCAAAAGCTGAAGATTGCTATTTTGATTTACTGTAATATTATTCCTCTTCTCCATTCTTATTTTTTATTTGCTCCATATCTCTCCATCTGAGCCCAGCATAAATCATAATGAGGCTAATGGTTTTTGACACAAGACATTTGGGCATGTCTGAACGGTGGACGTTAATGCTTACAAAATATTTAAGAGTAATGCACCCTGATACCACAATGATCAGTTTGGCTCCTTGCTGAAAGAGAGAGGTGTCAACATCAGAGACTAGAGTGCACTAGAGTTTGAGAGGATCCTAAACACTCTTAAACATCATGTTAAGAGTTCCTAAGTGGGCCATTCTTAGCCAGCATAAGTAACAAAGTGGACTAGATGTTTTACAAATAGTTAAAAATCCAGTTATGTGAGACTAGGATAGCCATGACTTAAAGTCTGATGAGTGAGCATGAATAGTTGTCGATTTTTTCTTATTTTTAGTTCTGATATTTCGAGTGGTGATTTAAGATATGAAAACAGTAAAAAAAAAAATATTATGACCACTGTATTTCCTTACATTCAATTGTAAGTTCTGTCAGGTTTTGAACGCGAGAACACATTCTATCCAAACGCCCCTAAACTGTCCGACATGTCTGATCACAGGAATGGGAAAGTAAAAAAATAGTTTAAAAATATACTATTATACAGTAGACTAATAAAATTGTCATGTAGCATGTGCTAAATGACCAAATATATTATATATATATATATATATATATATATATAATAATATAGGTAGTAAATGTAGTTTTGCACATCACAAGCTGCTATGATGCATTTAATTTGTAAGCAGATGAAAAATAATGCAGTATTTTGTTTGTGGTTGTTTGAATTTTTTTTTTTTTGTAAAGGGTGAAGTGTGTGATTTCCCGCCATTTGCACCACTGAATGAAATTGCAAAAACAATAATTGTTATCTTTCGAAGGCTCAAACAGTAGATCGTGGCACTAACAACAACAAAGTCATGGGTTCAATTCCCAGAGAAAGCAAAAACAAACAAAAGCATAGGCCTACCTTTGGATAAAAGCAATTGCGTAAATGTAAATAGTAGTTTTTCAAAAAGGCTTTTCTGAACTCTCTAATAGGGGTGTGTGATATTGAAAAAAAATGATATCTCGATATTTTTTGGGATTTTTTCGATAACGATAATTGGACGATATTTTGCTGAGTGTGTTATTGTGCTGATATCTGAATACTGTGCACAGTTGCAGTTTATGATATTCTTCATATTCTGTGTGCTCCGTTCACATCAGTGATGAATTAATCTTTTATTTAAGTTTAAATTAGATTTTGACCTTTAATAAAGCAATTTTGTTTCTAAAAGTGTACATCTTTTGAGTCAATTGTTACATTTTAACCAGTCAATAAGATAATACACATTTAGGCTGCTCCCAAACAAATGAAACCAGTATCATCAAAATGAATCTCTGCAGAAGTTGCAGAAGTGTTTAGATGTATTTACACACTGTTTAATGCAGCTCATAGGGACATGGAGTGCTTTAACCAGTTAAAATGCATCATGTTTTGACATTTTAAACATAAAACATTGAATACTGATATTTAAAATCATTTAAAAAATTAAAATAGACTTTAAATGTGAAATTATACCGCCAGTAGGTGGCAGCACGTCATTGTTAATAAGTGAGTCGTTGCGACTGAACCGAATCATTTAAACGATTGAATCATTCAGGAACGAATTACTGAGACTCAAAACCTTGCTGTAGCTGTTTGGAATTATTTTTTGTCGGCGAAATGCAGCAAAAACAGGCAATATGGTGTCTAAAACGCAAGTCTCTTAATATTAACTTATTGTTTATTGAACTGTTGTATAAAATCAATATCACATTTGTAATCAAGCTTATTTTTTAATAAAAAATGGCACCCTTCGTGTGATTTTAACTATATGAAACGTAAATATATAAAAATTTCTGCCCCCTTATCTTGAATTTTGCAATCATTCTTAATGCATTATAATCGACTGAATCATGCAGTGAACGAACACACTCTAATTTTAACTCCTTCAGCACCACCGCAGGCTAATATATGCGAGCACTAGGTGTTAGTTGGGGTTTTGCAAAATACTCCATATTGTCAAATTGCACATCGTTAAAACAACAATTACGATAATATCGCAGACAATATATATCGCACACCCCTACTCTCAGATAGCCCCGCCCCCAATCTCACACTATTGGCTGAGTCAGTGTTGCCGTGCTGGGCTGGTCAGATTCTCAAACAAATAGAGCAATGATTTGAAAAACACTAGTGTTTTACACTATGAAAGGGAATCAGCCTGGCTTAGTAATGTTAGTCCTTTAATATTTATTTAGGCTGAAGTATTTTAACATAAAAAATGACACACTTCAGCTTCAGAGGCTCTGTAATATCGTTTACAGCATGTAGAGCTCCACCACTCCTCCCCATGATGAACGTGGTTTGTTTAGCCTCGCTAAATTAAAACAAGAAAGACAGAGGGCCAGAAATACACCAACGCACATGCATGCATATGCACAGCTGGCCCCTACGGAGTGATAAGGGCATCTGAGGTCAAACGGACTACAGAGAGAATGGCTGCCATGAGTTATAGGACTGACACACACACACACACAGACATAGTGAGGGATGACAGAAAAAGAGATATATTCAGACAGAGAGAAACCACAAAGGGGGGAGCCTGACAAAACAAGACATGTTCGACATACAGCAGTCACACGCAAACTAGCGTTTAGGGAAATGCCTCCCACATCATATAGTCACATAGTCAGACTTTTGAGAATTTGCAAGCAGTCTGGTCCACATGGCTGTTTATTTTTGTCAAGAACTGCCCATTCAAACAGAAAGGGGCTGTTTGACTGAAATGTAAAGTGACCAACCACAGATTTTGATGTTTATTGGCAATTGATCTTGTTTACTTGGTACTAAATGACTTTGTAACTAAATATCTAACACTGCAAACTTATGAAAAGCTGCATTCTGACTCACAGAAATTACACAATGCAAGCCAATAAGAATTATTGCCATATGCATCATATGGTCCGAGTGAGGGCTGTCTCAGGCTGAGATTGAGATGCTAACAAAAGCATTACATAAACATCCAGCAACATGGTGCCATCATAAATGGCATTGTACAACACAGCAATGCAGTCTGAAGCTTTTTGCTGCTTAACTTGGCCACAAAGCCCTTTTATTGCTTTCCAACTTCAGTTCATTTCAACCGCAGATTGTTAGAAGAAGGTTGTGTTAGGACACCCACACAAAAGAGGAGGAGCCCTGGAGAACTTGGATAATCAGAATGGATAGTCTTTTCATGTGAATGAGTACTAGTATTAAGTCATTTGTAGAGTTGATATCAGTATGTGAGGACGTCCTCATTTTTAAAAGCAATATAAGAAAGTAAATAAAGGGTTGTTGTTGTTTTTTATTACACATTCAATTTTTTTTTACGAAAATTTCACATGACAATTTCGGACTCAATGTGCAATGACCTTTAAGCTTAGGTTATAGTATTTATAATTGCTATATATTAAAAGAGTAAACTGTATTATCGATGTAATGTCCCTGGTTAGATAGCTAATGTGTGTTTATCTTCACAAGCAAGAATACAATAAGAAAATGTATTATTCTGGTTCCAATTTGAATGAACGAACGAACGAACGAACGAACGAACGAACGAACGAAACGAACGAACACTTAATTATTAATCTATTTAATTTTATATTTATTTTTTATTAAATAAACAAATAAATCAAATAAAAAATGTTGAATATTCGAATCAGCAATAGCAGCAGAAAAATTATTATAAAAATATAAAACTTTAGAAATAATTGTTCTTATTTTTAAATACATATCCCAGTTCCCAAAAGTAGATGCTAATCAGCAACAGCAGTAATTAAATGGTTAGATTTTTTTAAAAACTGCTTTAAAATAAGTTTTAAATAAAATATTTATTCATTATAGATTACTTCTTTTTAGCACTTTTGAGGAAGCACCAAATAATTGATCCAACATTAATCTATATTAAACAATATGTAAATAATACATATATAATATATAAGCAAACACGAAAAAAATATACAATATTTAGTAACATAATACATTTAAAAGATTGAATGTGTCTCTTTAGTGACTGGTTGTTCAAATCTGTAGTTAATTACAAGAACTTAGGTAGACAACCTTACAACATAACATGTTTATTACAACTCAGATAACCACAACAGTAATGACTTGAGGTTCAGAGAGTCATTTTAACTGATTAATTCACAAGAACATTCTCACCGATGTGTGAGTCAGCAGAAAAATGAGTTACCTATTTATTTAATTCTATTATTTTATAAAATGTTTGCACCATTTGTTAAACAGTGGCACTGTAGATTCAGCAGCGGTGCAGAAAACACTGTCAGAGCATTTTATTACATTGTATCTCGACCTTTGTCAACAAAAGAATGCAGATGTTCAAGAACCATGAACAAAACTGTCATAAAAACTATTTGGCTTGGGTATTTAAAAATAAACAACTGGTTTGAAATAAGAACAAGTTCTCAAATCCCAAACTCTAAACACATGCGTTGGCTTGGAGCCATTATATCAACAGGTACGGCCTTCAGTAGCAGCTACTCCAAATCTGCACGCAACTACGCCACTTTGTTCTCCAATCCACACAAATTGTACATCAAAGCTCACAGTGCATCTGTAATTGAAGAAATGCACAGAGAGCCGTAATTCCTGCCCCCCCCCCCAGCAAATGGGTGTGTGTGTCAAGAGTGTGTGTGGGTGCAGATTTGGCCGCCCACCGCTGAACCCTTCGGCAACATCGGCTGCATTCCTCGCATCCCTGTTTCCAATTAGCCTAGAAGAGCACTGCAGTACTGAGGGGCCATGAGAGCCGAGTGGAAACAATACTACTGCCTGCAGTGCTAAGCCGCAATGTTCTGCGCAACATTTGTGTTTCACCTGGATTTGTTGTGGACCGGAAAAAATTGGCTGTACAATTCTTGGTCATATTTCTCTTTCTTCATCAGCCCTGCAAAAGGAAAAACTACTGCTACCAGACGTTGTTGTTAGCTACTTTATTGCCCTTTTCTAACGCACCAAAGGATCATTGCCAGTGGCGCCAAAACCAAAAGACCACCACATTTGCATGCAAATAAAGGACATTAGGCTTTGATGTTTCGACACTCTACTGAATCTCATGTTCCTAAAACATGTTCAAAGTCTGTGTGTACATGCCGAGAACAACGAATGTTTAATGTTGCAACCCAACAGTTCGTCTAGTGCAATGCCGCCAAAACTTTGTATTGCGCTGCCATACATCATAAACCAAACTCTGTGGTATTCTGGGATACAATCTTTGTGTACAGACTCAAAAAAGCTACAACACATTAAATACCACAAATATGCTTCAGAACATGCCATAAAATAATTTGTATGGTAATCTAAGCCGCTGCTTGTGTGCAGTTGGTTGCTGCAAGGAAAAATGCAGACTTGATGAACCTGAAAGAGTTGCGCATTAACAAGTTTCAGTGTCTTTTGCCGCCAATTCTGCTGCTAACCTCACACACACATACACACTCTAGCAGCATGCCACAGATGAGTGGTACTGCGCCAGAGAGCTCGCTCGGCTTTCTGCTGACGGCAGAGATCTAAGACACCCCTGCCTGAGTGAAATCACAGGTGTGTAGCCAGCTTATTCTCAGTGTGTGTGAGCGGAGGGGGTGTAAATATCATGAGAATGCAAACAACCTGTCTCAGATGTTAATAGTGTTTACTGTGGTATATAATGACTGTATGGTCTAATTCACTGAAAACATTGTGTAGTAGATATTTGGAGAAACAATACATTGTACTCAGAGACTCTGTTAACCAAATTTGAGCAGATTTTAAAACGTCAAACGTCTTATTCAAAATCTTCTGTCACTGTGATAAAAACATAAATAAAATAGAAATATCACTTAAGGAGACCAGAGAACCAGGGTCTCGCTTCAAAACTGTCCACTCCAAAAAAGTGCAGAAAATGCCTAAAGTATAAGCAAATAAATAAATAAGATTATATCATTTTATTTAGACAAATAAATAAAGATATATATTTTTATTTAGAAAAATCAATCAATCCAATCAATCAATCAATCCAATTTTACAGTTCTCAAAAGTGGATATGTTAATCAGCATTAACGTTTGAAAAATGGTAAGAAAAGAACGTTTTACAACAGATTTGAATTTTTTTTAAATAAAATATGAACATAACTTAAAAAAACGTATATAAATAAATATATCTTGTTTATGTGTTTTAAATAATAAATAAATAAATTCGATTTACAATTCTTGAAAGTAAAAGATGCTAAACACCAACAGGGATTGAAAATGGTAAGAAAATAAAGTACAAAAAAAATGCATTTAAAATAAATGTTGAAGTAATAACAAAAAATATGATATATAATAACTATATAAAAAATAAAAGATGTAGTAGCAGAAGTAGAATAAAAAAGTATACTTCTACTGGAAAGAGAAGATAAAAGTGTGTGTGTGTGGGGGTATTCCATACTGAGAATGTGTGCTCTGCATTTCATCCATCCAAGTGCACACACACAGCAGTGAGCAGTGAACACACACATACATCTGGACCAGTGGGCAGCCATTTTTGATGTGGTGCTCGGGAAACAGTTGGGGGTTCGGTGCCTTGCTTAAGGGTCCAACTTCAGCTCAGCATCTCCACGCTGGTCATTCACTCACACGCTAGACAATCCCTGCCGGTACGAGACTTGAACCCACAACCTTTGGGTTACTTGAACCCACGACCTTTGGGTCTGACTCGCTAAACATAAGGCCATGTCTGCCCCAATATTTTGTATATGTTATGTGTTACATTGGATTCGAACCCACGACCTGGAAGGTTCGGGGCCGGCGGCTTAGCAGAATGCACCACTATGCACTTTAAAATGTATTATTGCCAACATTGTTTGAATTGTAGTGATGTAATGATGCTTACAGGGCCGGTTGAAAATTGATGAAAATATTCAACGATTCAAGTTTTAGATGTTATTTTCTTTTCATCTTGCCTCTGTATAGTGGATATTACAGTAGTATTTATAATCACAGAGCTGTATATGCTTTGTTTACAGCGTTAACCAAGGAAATGCTATATTTCCGCTGTTCCATAAGCGCCACCTACTGGCAGAAAGTGAATCTGCATCTCATTCAGCCCATCTGCTGTTTTTGTGTTGTGCATATATGCAAGTCAGAGCATTCTGTTTTTGCCTCAAATTTCGAAATGATACAGTCTAATTTAAATCAAAATCTGCTCATGCAGCATGTGTGCAGAATCTGTTTGATTTGGGATTAAAATGCATTGGTTGCCTCAAATTATAAATGGAAAAAGCACATCCAAAGCCTTAATCAGTTTATATGAAGAGATTTGTTGTATTTGTCTTATTATGTGATTTGATTTGGGATTTATTTTAAAATGTTAATCTAATTTTGTTATTAGCCATACCATATTTATATTTCACAAATAAATGTGTAGCATTTTGTCTGAGAAATAACAAAAGGACACTTCAGTTTACAAATTATTATAATTTGTCTTATTTTATTAAGAAAATCGTGAGAGCGTTGTATTGTGAAATCAGTATCATGCATCACATTGCATCGCAAGTTGAGTGAATTGTTAAATCCCAAATGAATTGGGATGGAGAGTGCGGTCCGATCTGGGGCAGCTCAGACCCAACATAAGAAAAGAAAGAAGAGTGTTTGAAAGTCCCAAAATTTATTTGTAGTACCTAAGAAAATAATAATAATAATCGCGTTTGGTCTCGTACTGTATCGCGTCTCTGTGCAGTGTCTGCGCTTGCTTGGCCATTTGGTTGTGATAAACAGGAAAGTGTGTTCAAGCGCCAGCAATAGACAGTGTAAAGAAATAATCTTTGAGAGAAGCAATCTATCAGCGGAAGTTAAAAACAGCTCGTAAGTGTATTTACTTGTCTCATTAGTGTTTAGTGCAGTTGCTGTTGCTAGGAAACGCTTGTTTTGTTTACTGTGTTGAGACGTGCTGAAATCGCGTTTGGTCTCGTACTGTATCGCGTCTCTTGTCAGTGTCTGCGCTTGCTTGGCCATTTGTTGTGATAAACAGGAAAGTGTATTCAGCTGAATTCAAATAGTAATTTGTTAGACGGGGTTAAAAAGGTTAATATACCGCGGCAGCCGTCGCGGCAGCCGTCATGTAAGCCCTCCTCGTGTGAAAACCGAAGAGTGTAAAAAGCAATCGACTCTACCGTGCGACTCCCCGGGCAGGGACTTTTTATTTTTATATCGCTTTTTATTTCTCCTCTTTCCTACTACTTGTTTCACTTCTGTTTTCGTTTTTATAACCAATTCTTCCTATGTTTTGCAGATCAATACTATCACTACCACTCGCAAGCCCCGCATCACACACTGTAGACAACGCAATCCTAACAACCTACGTACTTTGGCCTATGTCTATTAAACATTACTTTCTTTTTCTATTGGTCTCTGGAATTGTCATCTGCTGTCAACAAAGCTGATTTCATTACTTCCATTACTAGTCATTCAAGGCTAAACCTCATGGCCCTGACAGAGACCTGGATCAAACCAGAGGACAATGCTACACCTGCAGCACTCTCACAATAATTCCCTTTTCCCCCACCCACCCGTTTGACTGGAAAGAGGTGGAGGTACTGGTCTCATCTCTAATAATTGGAAATTCACTCCTTTATCATCTCTGAGTATAAACAGCTCCTTTGAATCACATTCGGTTACTATTACCTACCCTCTAAAAAATCAATTTTGTTGTTTATCGTCCTCCAGGACCACTAGTTAACTTTGTGGAAGAATTAGATTTGTTGCTCTCAACCTTTCCTGAGGATGGTACACCCTAAGTTATACTTGGAGACTTTAACATCCACCTAGATAAACCTCAAGCTGCAGACTTCCACACTCTACTTGCCTCTTTTGATCTCAAGAGAGTGTTAACTACGGCTACTCACAAAATCAGTCAGGCAACCAACTGGACCTTATTTACACACGACACTGCTCCACTGATCATGTGCTGGTTACTCCACTGCACACCTCGACCACTTCTTCCTCACTCTTAACCTCAACATGATTCCTGACACATCAAATACCCCTCCACATGTCACTTTTCGACGTAACTTACGCTCGCTCTCACCCTCCCGACTATCTGCTTTGTTTCATCTCTTCGCTTCCTCCCTTAAACAGTTATCATATCTTGATGCTAATAGTGTACTGACACTTTCTGTTTAACTCTGATGTCTTGTTTTGATACTTTCTGCCCCTAACTTCCACAGCACCACACACATCCTTCTGCCCCTTGGCTATCTGTCGTTCTCCGCGAACATCGTTCTAAACTCAGGGCTGCAGAAAGTATGGCGCAAATCACAAAATCCTACTGACCTTAATTTTTATTGATCACTCCTCTCTGACTCTCTGCTAATGTCTCCCCTGCTAAAAGGACATAATATCATGACAAAATTAACAATTCACCTAATTCTCGCATGCTCTTTAAAACATTTTCCTCCCTCTTTGTCCTCCTTCTCCCCCCCTCCTTCATCAACTCTAACAGTTGACGACTTTGGCACATTCTTCATTAATAAAATTACAAACCTCTCTGCACAATTTCAACACCACAATCTGTCAAAACATCTTACCAGCAAACATAAACTCGTCACATACTTCTCTCCACTCTCTGAGGAGAAGTATCTAAACTCATCCTTTCAGTCATCCTACTACTTGTCCGCTTGATCCTATTCCATCTCATCTCCTTCAAGCTATTCTCCTGCAGTTGTTCCTGCACTCACTCACATCGTTAACACATCCCTTCACACTGGAATTTTTCCCTCCATTTAAACAGGCTCGTATAACCCACTTCTTAAGAAACCCACTCTTAACCCAACTATTTTAGGGAACTATAGACCAGTTTCTCCCTTCTACCTTTCATTGCAAAAACACTTGAACGAGTTGTGTTCAACCAAGTCACTGCCTTTCTCACACAGAACAACCTCCGGACAGTAACCAGTCTGGCTTCAGAAGTGGACATTCCACCGAAACTGCCTTGCTCTCAGTTGTTGAAGATCTAAGACTTGCAAGAACGGCTTCCAAGTCTTCATTACTTATATTGCTGGATCTGTCTGCTGCTTTTGATACGGTCAACCACCAGATCCTCCTGTCAACCCTATTGAGAAAGGGCATCTCAGGAACCGCACTCCAGTGTTTGACTCTTACCTCTCAGATAGGTCCTTCAAAGTATATTGGAGAGGTGAGGTATCCAAGTCGCAACATCTAGCTACAGGTGCCACAGGCTCAGTCCTTGGACCACTTCTCTTTTCTGTCTACATGGCTTCACTAGTTCTGTCATTCATAAACATGGCTTTCATATCACTGCTATGCTGATGACACTCAACTCTACCTCTCATTCCATCTGATGATCTGACGATAGCTGCTCGCATCTCAGCATGTCTAGCGGACATTTCTAGCTGGATGAAGGACCATCACCTTCAACTAAACCTAGCTAAGACAGAACTGCTTGTGGTTTCAGCAAACCCATCGTTTCATCACAATTTCACCTTCCAATTAGGCTCATCACCATAGCTCCTTCAAAAACATCCAAAACCTTGGAGTTGTGATTGATGATAAGCTGAATTTCACAGACCACATTACTAAACAACTGCCCGGTCCTGTAGATTTGCATTATATAATATTAAAAGACCAGGCCCTTTCTCTCGGAACAAGCCACACAACTCCTTGTTCAGGCTCTGTTGTGTCCAGACTTGACTATTGCAATGCTCTTGGCAGGTCTTCGGGGTTCCATAAACATTACTATTAATCCAAAACGGGGGGGGGAGGGGATGATAGAATAATGAATGAGTCGAAAGATTGCAATCAAACCTCTGTTCATCAATTTGCACTGGTACCAATAAAAGTGGGCATTATTTCAAAGCATAAATGTAAGCATTAATGTAATTAGCTTGGGAAGTCTTTGCTCTGCACCCCTTTACCTAAATTCATTACTTCAGACTTATGTACCCTCTAGAAGCTTGCATTCTGCAAGTGTAAACATTACTGTCCATCCCAAAGAGGCACAAAATCCCTTTCACAGACTTTTCATTTCTGTTCCCAGGTGGAATGACCTCCCAACTCAATCCGAGCAGCTAAATCCTTAAACATCTTCAAGAAACGGCTAAAAACACATCTCTTCCATCTTTATTTGACCCTCGAACTCTAGCACTCTCTATTCTAAAATTTATTTATCTAACCTGTCTTCTTTTTATTTAAAAAAAAACTCAAACATTTGACCCTCTATCAATTGCATATTTATTCTCTAACTGCTAGCCTTTTCTTGTAAAACTAACACTAAGTTTAATGGTTTCTATATTTTACATACTAGTTTTCTAAAAAGAAAAAATAATCCTCCTACGTGTACTGGTTAGGCTAACCAAGACTTGTAATGGCACTTGCATGTTATTGCTCTTTTGTTGTTTTGATTGCTTCTATAATGTCCTCATTGTAAGTCGCTTTGGATAAAAGGTCTGCTAAATGACTAAATAAATAAATAAATACTGACAGCATCGATTTGCTACAGTATGTCTGTTCATGAAGTGACACACAAACATTCATGTCATCTCTGTGACTGCGTACATGCTTCAGCGCAAATTAAATGAAGGAAGCGGACAGTACTCATGCCCAAGCAGAGCATACAGATGGCAGGATACAGTTCATATAGCCTGCACTAATGAAAGCCACATTATCAGTTAAATAATAGCAGACGGATCGGGTGTGCAGAAATTGAATGAGACTAGAAGGCTGTACATTGATCCGGGCAAAGTTTCACACTGAACTAGATTGCAACTGGCTGATAAGACAATAATAATAATTTAACAACCACTCCAAACACCCTGACAAACACCTACAACTCTTGAAAGGTCACACAATGCGCCAAAAATTTGA